>BQNB010025255.1:0-59845 GCA_026074375.1 Tanacetum coccineum
CATTTTTCACATACATGTGCTTATTCAACAAGAGACTTCAATCTTTGTTTGTGTAGTCTTGAATGGTGGTCGTATGAGATCCTTGTTTTGTTATCGGGACTTTTGCCAAATCCCCAGTTAGAGACTTCGGTGCTTTCAATATGGTATTCTTCTAGAGTAACCACACAATATTGTTTCTTTGAGCATTTAAGACTAACTTAAAATATTTGATATTATCTCCTGCAACAGTCTAACAGTTTACACTACTACATACCGTACTCATTTGGGGCTGCTACAAGGTTTGCTCTTAACCAAAGACACGAAGAAAAGAGTAGTCGGGAGACCGTTTGAATATATGTTCAAAAGGTGACTTGTTTGTTGATGTGCGAGAGGGCATGCGATTGATTAGGTAAACAGCAGTATCAAAAGCATAATGCCAAAAACGTTGAGGAACACATGCTTGAGCAAGAAGAGTAAGACCGGTCTCTACAACGTGGCAATTGCGACGTTCAACAAAGCCGTTTTTCTCACTTGTATGAGGACAAGATAGCCGGTGAATAATTCCTAGCGAAGAGAAAAATGAAGCTAAATTGCGAAACTCACCACCCCAATCGGTTTGAACATTATTTAATTTTGTTGTGAGTTAATGTTCAACCATTTGCACAAATGATTTAAAAGTAGAATACACATCAAATTTTTGAGCTAAATGATATATCCACATGTAACGAGAATGATGATTAACACACAACATAAAATATCTATAACCTTCAAAAGATAACAAAGGTGCGGGACCCCAAACATCACAATAAACCAAATCTAAAATATTGTTACATCGAAATCCGGATTCAAACAAATGTAGTTTTGAAGATTTTCCCAGTGGACAAGAATTACAAAAACTTGACAGACTTTTATTTGTAACAGGAAGAGAAAAATTAGAAAGCATAGAATGGAAAAGACGTTGATGAGGATGTCCAAGCCGCCTATGCCAAATGTTTGGGGAAGCTCGTACAACCGAAAAAGATACTTTGTTGATCGACTTAAGTTGAGGAAGAGTGATGGTGTAGAGACCGTGTTTACTAGGCCGGTGAGAAGAGTGGTGTGTGTAGACTCGTCCTTCACAACAAAATAAGAATTATGAAATTCAAAAAAGACATCATTATCATGACAAAATTTTTGAACAGAAAGGAGATTATGGGAGATTTCTGGTATATGAAGAATGTTTTTGAGAGAAAACGTTTTTTGTGGTGAGTAAACTTTAGATGAACCAATATGAAGAATAGGGAGACCCTTACCATTGCCAATATGAAGTGCG
Source organism: Tanacetum coccineum (assembly GCA_026074375.1). Lineage (NCBI taxonomy): Eukaryota > Viridiplantae > Streptophyta > Magnoliopsida > Asterales > Asteraceae > Tanacetum > Tanacetum coccineum. The sequence continues at coordinate 1,292 of BQNB010025255.1, forward strand.
TCGTCACCATAATATGCCTCCGAAGTGTCAATTGCTGCCAAATCAGGTGTCACATGTGTTTGTTCCGGTGTCTGAGTGCCAATTTGCAGAGGCATTAGAGGATTGAGCATGGGTATTTGCAAAGTTAGCGGATGGCCGAGTGCGAATAGTAGAAGGGTCACGATTAGGGCATTGTGATGGAATGTGACCAATACCACATCTATTGCACGTGCTATATACTGTGTTCTGGGTGGATGCCCAATCAAACTAACGAACATTACCACGACCTCAGTTGTTGTTACCACGAGAGTTATTGCGATTGCCACGGTTGTTGTTAGTGTTACTCTTGTTGTTGTTGTTGTTTGAACGAGCACCCTAAAAGGCTTATGGACCACATGGTGTGATGGGTGAGACTTGGAATCAAAGAGCACTCAATTGAGTAGTCAACTCTGAAAGTTGAGCTTGATGAGCTTCTTGCATGCTTGGTGAGCCCACTACGTAGTTTGCAGCAAAAGATGAAGTGATGGACGGAGCAGGTGCGCGAGTTTTTCCAAGCATATAATCATGATCACTAAGGAGTGCATGAAGTTCGCTAAATGTAGTTGGACTTTGACGGGCAGTGATTGTAGTTTTAAGACCGTTATATTCTTCACGAAGACCTGAGACAACAAGCATAACGAGATCTTTATCCTTTACAGGTTCACCGATGGCAGCGAGTGCATCGGCATATTCTTGAGCACGATTTAGATAAGCATCTGGAGTTTCATCACCGTGCATCTCTATTCTTAGAAGTTGTGTTTCGAGAGTGTATTCCATGGATGTGGAATGAGGTGCATACGCCTTTTCAAGGGACAACCAAAGATCACAAGAAGTTGTACCTTGAACATGGCGAAAAGATGCTTCTGAGATTGTAGCGATGATTAGCATACGAACGTGGGCATCGTTGGAGACCCAAATTGGATAGTTAGGGTTTTCCTTTGGGACAGTGGCATCATCGGTAACGAATAAGGTTTTTGATGGAAACAGTATTGAACCATCCACATAACCCATCAAATTGTTTGTGATGAGGAATGGTTCAATCATAGTTTTCCAATAACCATAATTTGTGGGTGAAAGGGTAAAAGCAAACTTACGAGAGTTGTGAGCCGTTTTATCGACCGTTGTGAAAGCTGAAATCATAGCCATAGTAATATTCCTCCTTTTTTGATGAATAGTAACTTCCGGTGAATAGCGATCGATGAACAGTAAATCGGTGAATAGTACTTTTCATTTTTTTTGTTTCTTACGACTGCAGCCGGCAGCGGCAACGGCAAGGTGATGAGAAGTGTGGGGTTGTTGTGGCGGCTGAAAAAGTGACCGGAATTGTGCCGGAAAAAAGAGGGTTGTTTAGGGTTTTGGCTCTAATATCATATAAAACCTCAAAGGGTATATATTATTGTAATTGTAGTTGTGTTTTGTATATTGGATTGTATATGTATTTATACTAATATTATATCTTATAGACTAAGCAACCTATCATAACCTAATGGGTATGGCCCATCTATACAATTGGGCCGGCTTATCTAGTTTGTTTTAACAAACAGCATAGCACAATTGTGGGCTGACTGTTACAAAAAGCTGGCGAAGAACAGTCGGTTTGTTATTTTTAGGATCGTGAACAACCCCAGCCTCTCTAAGTTGGTAGTTTTCTTCTTCATAAATCCCTACAGAGTCGTTGGCAACACGCTGCTCGTTTTGGAACAACTTCATAGTCAAAATAGTTGTTTTCCCGGTCCCTGATCGCCCAATTATAAATGAACTTTTGCTAAACAATATTACATCCATATGTTCATCAGTCACTTGCATGGGTAGATCGACTTGTCTACCAGATAGCAAATGACACACCACTTCATACGACAATAAGTAGAACTTCATCAGCAATAAGCTTTCACTAACCTTTGAGTTTTTAACATAATTTCTACCTGTTAGCCTCAATTTTATTGAGTCAATAAAGGAAGCTCATTCCCGTGTTCAAGAACTCACTTCGGGGGAGATTGTTAGCCTCAATTTTATTGAGTCAATAAAGGAAGCTCGTTTCCGTGTTCAAGACCTCACTTCGGGGGAGATTGTTAGCCTCAATTTATTGAGTCGAACAAGGAAGCTCGGTCACTCTACGATGGAGCTTCGGTCTTTAATTAGTTAATGTTGTAATAGGAAAGTATCAAGAATCGGGCTCGATAGTTAATCTAGTTAAATATCCCAAGCAAAACCCGAGCCAGGGTACTAGTTAAATATCCCGCGCGTCATTTAACGGGACGGGGTATATAAACTCTTTTCTATTTAGAAAAGAGTAAGTTGTTGAAGTTGTTTAAAATATCTAAAAATATCTTCTCTTTTCTCTCTCAATTCTCTCTCTTCTTTCTCTCTCTAGAACAACTCTTTCTTTCTCATTTCTAGTTCCGATTTTGTGAATGATATATATGTTATGAAGTGTTAACGGGATCCTACACTACCACCACCAGGATTTACACTCACTTCATTATGAATTTCATCACTGACTAAATGACGAAAGCGGGTCATTACGTGAGATGTCGGCCAACACTTAGGAACTTCCAAATACCTGTATAACATTAAAACAAAACAACAATATAAATAAATTGGAATAAGCATATATAAATCCTAATCACTACATCAAAATTAGTAGACTAGAAAATGAGCATACCCCTAAAATCGATTTTCTGTGCAACGATTGATATACTCTTCAGTGTACGCATAAAAAATGTTCTCAAGTCGTTTTGTTAATTTTGGAATCTCTTGAAAAGGTAATAACTCCCAAACCTTCAAAACTTGTTCATATTAGATATCCTTGATGATGTCAAGTGTAAAAATAATATACAACCCATCAACATCAAACTGTTTTAATCCTTTTGAGGATTTTTCTTGGCACAAGCCTAAGCTTCTCTTAGGCCGCCAGCCAGTAGAAAGTCTCATTAAAAGATTTAAAACCAATTTCTTCAAGCGATCACATGTAAGCATTCCAAATGATCTTCTAAAGGCATCACTGAAGAGAACCTGATAGCATAACGTCCAATAGATATGAAGAACATGTTACATAGTAACATACTGGGGTTAAAATAATAATATTTAAATAGCTTCCATTTTGCATCTTTATAAAGTACACTATTCCTGTTAACAAGATCCTCAAGCGATTCTTTCTCTTTTCCCACCTACAAATGATGCATCAAGTCATCAAAAATACCATCTAAACAATACTCCGACTCACTTTTATACAACAATATTTAATAATTAAACAAGGTTCATGCAGAGATGCTAACACTGACACATTCAACAAGAAACTTTGTATGGACAAAAATACTGTGAAGTAAACAAGTAAACACTTGATAGTAACATAACAAAGCTTATGTTACAAGTCAAGGTACCACAAACAATCACTAGAAATTAATCATGTATACATTATATTCACTTTAATCAAGTAACATAAATCAACAATTAATATACCCTGCACACAAAGACGCTATGGAATAACATTAAGCAAATATCTAGAAGTAACCAAAAAGAGCATTACATAGAATAAACCACAATAACATAAAAACAAGAGTAGCATAACAATACAACAACAACATAAAACTTACGCAAAATATGCTAAAGATATAATTTTGATACTCCATGAACGTTGACTTCTAAGTCAAGTTAGTCGATTTCAAAAAGGCTAATAAAAATTAAGTGTATCTCATATCGCTTATTTATTCAGCTTATTCTTTTAATACAACTTAAAGATAAGCAGTTCAGAAATAAGTGTCTGGATATTTAGCCTAAACTGCTTATCTGTTTGAAAAATAAGCAGTTTAAGCATAAAAACAAAAGAAAACCTAAACACACTCTAAACTTATTTTGGTTTCATACAGCAATAGTCAGTGTTGATGTTTTTTTCTATTTCTTAACACAAATCGGGGTGTTTAGGGTTACTTATCTTAAAGTGCTTATCAGCATAGAAATAAGTCAGTACCATACTTTTAGTATAAAAAAGGCAGATAACCAATTTTTGTTAGTAAAAATAAGCAGTTATATAAAAAATTCCAAACTCTTGTAATCAACAACTTTCATGTCACTAATCAGCGTAAAAAAACCAATAATGAACTTCTATTCTAATATATAGGATAGAAAATGTTGACTTTTAAGTCAAATGGGTCAAACCTTAACTTCAAAAAAGCTAATAATAGTTTTTTTTGGGTAACCATGGTTTCCGACCTTTTGGCCGACTCATCCACGGGGTTTGAGCCCACCTCCAAAGCTAATAATAGTTTAAGGAAGGGGCGGGGGTGATGTCTAAGCTTAATAGACGAGCTTATTGAAAAACTGATAATCATAATTTATTAGGGCTTATGAGCTAAATAAGTATAAGCTTGAATTGCTAACTCATAAGGCCAAAAAATATGCTAACACAAGACACCTGTCCGCCCTACCCCTTTAGAGATTAGCTTAAATAAATATTAAGTGGGCATCTCAGATTGCGTCTATATTCCTTATAATTCAACCGAAGAAATACAAAATCCCAAACAACCCAACAAACTCCGACTTCATCTCTTATATATATATCTATATATATATATATAATATATATATGATATATTATATAAATATATAAAATATATAAATAATATAAACCACTTAATAAGAAATAAAAGAATAAACAGCTATAAAACAAACACCTAAACTTAAAATTAAACACAAAACATAACCATCATAATATCATGATAAAGGTATATATACACAAAAAACAACTAATAACAACGACAAAATATAAATCATAAATAAGCAGTTAAGCTTAAAAATAAAGAGTTCATGAATAAGTGTTTGGATTAGCTTATTTAACAAAAACCAGCTAGCTTAAAAAACTAAGAAATCCCAAACACCCTCTAAACTCCACAAACTCATAATTCACAGACACGCAGGTCTAAGAATTTTAAAATATATGGTTTGTATCGGCTTATATAGCGGGCTTATGGCTTACGTAGTTTTCGGCTTATGTTTCATAAGCTCAATTTTTGTGTCTTGCTTAGCTTATATAAGCCGAAAAGTTTCAAAATAAGCCACAAAAAATAAGCTTATGAAATTTAAGCCGAAAACCACATAAGCCATAAGCCTGCTATATAAGCCGAAACAATCACCCCACCCTAGTTTGAGATTATTTTAGGCACAAAATTGTTTGAGTTATATTTTTATAGAAATTACATACAATAAACAACTCCAACAATAAATTTTATAAACAAAATGTGACAGTTATTTACATTATTATGTTATAAAAAATTCATCAAAACAAGTAAAAAAGATGACATAAAAATGGTAAAATAAAGACCTTGTTGTGGTCATCAATAGACCATGAAAATATCAACTTTGTGAAATCAAGATTTTGTTGCTCAGAAACACCTCCTCCCAAACACCCACATTCCTCCATCATTCACCTACAAGTATGCCATGAATCAAAAACACATTTTTGTTGTGTGTAACAAAAAAAACTATTTTAAGGGTTTTGAAATGTGAATGAGAGACTGGGGATGTGTATTTATTATTTAATAAAGCAAAAGACGATAATGTGCAACTATTTATGTTTATTGTACAAGTTTATAATGCAGGTCAAGGTTTAGTCCTTTTGTCTTGTTTTGGGTTTTGATCATCCTTTCATCTGGTGCCACGTGTTGTCTTTGCATTTGTCTACACGTTTATGCTCCAAATATGACATCACCATATGTACCCCATTTTTATATTTTTTTTATTTATATAATTTTGTTTATATTGTAAAAATGTGAAATGAAAATACGGAACAAAAAAAATAAAGTTTAACAAGTTAAAAGTATTAAACTGGCAAAAAGTACGGAACAAAAACTAATAAAACAATAAAAAATACGTGTTGCATTGTGGACAAAAAAACATGTTTTGGTACTTTTTTACTTTCTTGCACTTTTAGCCACCGGACCCACAATGTTTTTTTGTACTTTCACGAACTCCTACCGTTCTTATTTTTCACTCTTTTGTTTCACTGTTTAAATGTGCAACACATTTTTTATATATTTTGCTTCGTACTGTTTGTCAGTGTTATAACCCATGATCACTTTCGACTCACCATGGATACATCAAGAAAATAGATAAGAGAAAAACAAGAATTGGTAGAGAGAGGTTAGAGAGTAGAAAGTACATAGAAAAAAAAAGAATGGTTGAATCTAACATATGTGCTGTGAAAAACAAATGAACCAACACCCTCCTCCACACTTGGAGAAGGGATTTATACTTGCCTCCATGAGGCTTACATGCCTAGGTCTTTCTAAAGGGCAGGGAGGCTTGGGAGTACATGGAATTACTTGGCCCTTTAGCCCAAAACACGTGAACCGATTTGAGATTACATAAACGAGCCCTTTACCCTTTCTAAGCCCATTACAGACAATTATATAAAAAAGACGAGACTAATATTCAATAATGAACGAACATTCATTGTTCGAACTTCAATATTTTGAGGCAAACAATCTCCCCAAAGTGAGTCATCATGACCACTCCTCATGAGACAAATGATGATTGCTTTTGACGTTAACACAAGTAGAACTTAGGTCTATTGTCATTGTTTAGGCTTGGTTCCGTCATATGTGTGATCTGTGATCTTGAGCCTTGTCATTGTCATATGACTTCGTCTTTACAATCCGAGATCCTATAAATCTTTATCCTTCAGTCTTGATCGTCTTGCCCACTTGGGCGGTCCTTGTGTCTTGACCAACATCGCTCATCACTTTGCATCTTAATGAAAGCTAGCAAAATAATCTCCCCGAAGCTTTAAATTCTGAGATTTAAATTTAATAACAAAGTAAGCGGAAGTCTTTGTCTTTAATTCTGAGCTTTCTTGATTTCTGAATCTTTGATACTATAGTATGGTCTTTTGTAGTTTGAGCATGAGCATTGGTAATGAATTCCACTCCAACTTCAGCTGAAAATGGGATACCTGCCACCCCACCTGGTAATAACTATGCAATTATACATTATGATAATCAACAGATATGACGAGAGTTCTTTATCACTTCGTCGAATAAGGTTGGGCGTTGTGGTGGGTGCACAATAACCCACAGATCCCCGTTAATTCAGTAATAAAATGTGCCAGTGATCAGATTAGAATCATATGAATCTTCTTGACAGGGTTCCCGCACTACACTAGCAGTCACGTTTACGAAGCGACTCAAAGCAGACAACACGATAAGATTAGAATCATATATTTACTATCATTTCCTGATTAAACTAGTCAATTCAATTTTACTGAACAGTTTGATTCACAAAGAATCTCACCATCGTTTTCAATTCTTCCATTTGACACAAGTTATGATTCAAATAGAACTCGCAAGTCGACCTATCAAGAGCTTGTTTGATGTTGGCTACAAGCAGGATTTCCATCTTCACTGTGAATAACTACGTATCACTGATGTTCCTGAAAAAATTTACAAGGATTAATGCGTAGGACTCTTTGTTAGGCAGCTTGTGCACTTTACGGTGTTCAAACAATTGTTTTCATGGAATGTGGTCCTAATGAATATTTAATTTATTGATCTAATGCTCTAGACTGCGATAATCGCGTTTTGGTTTAGTACACGAGCCATGGAGCGACTGCACCTATTCAATATCAACTAACTCGGAGTGAGAAAGTCAATAGAAATCGTGTGAATCTCCGTGACAATGAGACAAGTATCTTTTGAGAGAAACTTGAATGGCTGGGAAGGGTTGTGCATTGCATCACTGGTCCATGATGTCGTCTTCAATATCAGAATTCATCTTTGTAAAAACCGATAGATTATGTATTGACCAACGGTTTCTGCCTAAAGTTGTATGGAGGGCTTCTTTCTTTTCACCCTTTCTCTTGACATTTCTTTTTCATACTTCAAACCCCCTTCAAAGACTTACCAGATGTCATTCGAACACCTGTTTGATTGTTCAGTGTTATCTCAATCTTAGTCGCATATTGTGACAACCGTCAATTTTGGGAAACCCTATAATGACTATTTTCCCTTAGACTTTTCGGTTGACTCGACTTTTGAACTTTTATGTTCAGTGAAAACATTATCGCATAACGATAATTGTTCGGAAACTTATTTAATAATAAATTCATAATTATTATTACAATAATTTTCATCATAAATTTTGATTTTTTCAAATATCTGACTTGAAAAACGCAACAAACGCGTACCGATACACGAAACTAATTGTATTTTCTATTTATTTATCGTACTTTATTTAATAATATTTTTAATAAATTATTTTACATTTTTATTCAAAGCTTGGATGAAAATGCAACATTTTAAATTAAAGATTTATTTTTTTTTCGGACAAAGTCTAAAACTATTACTCCATAAATAATAAACAATTTTAAATAAACGTTACAAAATATTTATGAAATATAGTCGTGTAAATACTCATTTTTATAGGAAAAATAATTTGAAAAGCAATGGCGCAAGTTTCGTCTTTTAAATCATCCGTTAACTCGCCCAAACTAGACCCGAACCGTTATTTAACAAAAATTACCCAAAGTTTCACTTCTAGTCCCTCTAGTATATTTTCATTTTTAACCCTCAACTATTATACCATTTCTATTTTTTTAAAACCTTTAATATATAAACAAAAATTATACCATTTTTCTCATTTATCACAAAATCATACACACACATAACCCTAAATCACCCTCCCCTCTCTCTCCTTTATATCCGGCGCCTCCATGGCGTTTTCCGGCCGCCGGAAAAATTTTCCGGCGAGTGCGCCGCTGCCATCATCATCGTTCTCCATCACCGATCTATCAACCCATCGCAACCAACACCAAAACCACCTCTATCTCTGCCTCACCGCCACCAACCGCCGCTATCTTCATCTCCCCACCTCGTCACAGCCGCCGCACATCAACCCCGTCACCATCTTCACACCGCGGTCACCACCACTGCCATACTCTCCCCACACCACGACAGTCACTTCGAAACCACCACCAACACCTTCATCACACTGCCACCCTCACTGCCATCACACCACATCACCATGCCACCACGATGCCACCTTTTCCAGCCGTTGCCGCCGCTGTGATGGGCCGTAGGTGGCGGCAAGTTGGCCGCAGCCGCGGTTGACTCAACTACAAACCCCCATAAAGAGAAAAACCCTGATCTACTACCTCTTTTCCGTGCATGGTGGTTACATCGAGTGTAAAACACAAAAATTAATTTAATGGTTGATTTGGTAAAGTTTGGGTCAAAAAGGGTGGTCCGCCGCCGAGCACCACCACGTGGTGGCGGCCGAACAGCGTGGCAGCCACCACAGCCGCACCTTGTGGTGTCGGGCTTGTGGTGGTGACCCCCATAATTTTTATTTTATGTTTATATAATTTTTCCGATTGTTTATTTGTTTTTTCGAGGTAAAAATGTGGCCTAATTAAGTGTATGGTCATGCATGTGAATATGTCATATAGTGGTGTTTGGATCTGTTAATAACAACCCATAAAGGGGTGTTTGGTTCTAAGTTTATGGCCTATTAGGGGTGTTTGGGACAGCAGCCCCTAAATAGGGGTGTGTTTGGTGTTACTTATATTTAATATATATATAAATTTGATAAATTACTAATTATGGGACGCGAAAATACTTGTGATATTGATTGATGGAAAAGAGGAAATAATGTATTTTAGGTACATGGAAACGTTGTATAAACGGCAAGGTCATGCCGAAATTTCTAAAAATCTATATACTTAGTAATTTTCTCTTAAATTTCTATTATCTTAAAAATCCGATAAAAGAACAAAGTTATATTGTCTTTATATATTTATCAAATTATAAATATACAATAACCCGATGAATAATCAAAAACTATACTTTTATAAGTCACGACTAAAAGACTGATTAAAACTCTTGTACAAGTTTTAAAGACATTAATGGTCTAAATTGTAACCTTAAAACGTATGTTTACGTTTATTAAATAATTCTTTCATGAGTTATTTCGTAATTTTCCGAACGCGTGTCGGATAATATGGTTATAATTAATATCTCACATTTATTATATATAATACTTATAAAGAATTATACACTTTAAATAATGCGCTTTCGAATGTTTGCCTTTGGTTATATAATTCCCAACATGAATTATACGCGTCTGTTTTCTTATGTAATATATACGGGGATATATTACATATTTTGCTTTTACTCTTTTGGCTCATTTCACTTAGTCAACCACCGAAGTGTTATAATTTGGGAATCGAGTCTTTTATTAATTTGTCGTGTCGATGTAACCATCCATTCGAAAACCAAATACATCATCCTAAACTGGTGGGTCATCGCCATTAAGATATTCTGCGACTCCTTGATTGAGTCATTCCGGTTTTTATTGTGTATGCCTAGTATTTGCATTCCGCCAATTGTTCTGCAACATCAAGGTGAGTTCATAGCCTCGCATTTAACTCTTTTTATATTTTGAAAACCCGCGAGGAAGATATATGCTTGTTTTAGAAAATCGAACACAAGTGATTTTATTATGTGAACGTTGCTATGAGTGTATTGTTGTGGCCCTTCCTTCATGAACCGTCAATCACCGCTAACCGGTGGACGCTGATGCAATAATAATAGATCTATTTTGGCCTAACGACCTGTCTGGCGTGTGTTCCTTGCGAGGGCATACGGGGACATATTGTATTTAGTATTGGGAGTGTGTAGCACTATCACTCCAGGTTGGGCACATGGTTAAGGTTCGGTTCGTGGCTCTAGCATCGTTGTGATTGTTCTATGAACTAAATGTTTTGCTATGCTTGTGTTCAAAGGGATTGTTTATAAACTTTATGAATTCACTCAACGTTTTCGTTGACTTTTTAGCATGTTTATCTCAGGTATATGCTTGCTAGCTAGGATGGGATGGAATGCGGATATCGAAGAACGTGGACTGGGTGAACTTTGCACATATGATAAAATATTTTCTTTTAAAGAAACTTAAACATGTTGTGGATTATTTTAAAATGAGTTTTTATAAAGTTATTGGGACCTTGTAACTCTGATCTTTTTAATAAAAATTGAATGTAGTTTACCGTGACTCGTGAGCTTATATTATGAAGTAGCACCCCCATGTTGTATTCTACTGCGTGGTAAATTTGAGGGTGTTACACAAGGTTACATGTTTTATTTCTTATATTTATCGATAGAAATATTATTCCAAACTAATGATTAGCTTAGGTGAAATATTATTTCCAATATGTTAACAACATATAAGATATAAGAAAGACAAAACATAATGTTTTGACTAGCTTTAAGATGTACTCAGTAGATCTATTTGTTTTAATCAAAATCAAATTGTTGATTTAAACTTAAGATTCCAGCTTGTAGATGCCTGCTCTAATCCACTTAGATTTTACAGCTTGCACATTTTCTAAAGATAACTTGGATTCATAAACCCTTTTGATTACACAACGTCCTCGCAAAGGTAATCATTCAAGAAAGAGTTTTGACATCCAATTGCCATATTTCATATTCATGAAATCAAGTATAGTAATTAATATCTTTATTCATTTAACGCTTGCAAGGAAAAGAAGCTTTAATCATAGTCAATTGCTTGAGTATATGTAAAACCCTTATCACAAGGCGTGCATTTAAATGTGTGTACATTTTTGTCCATATTAGTCTTCTCCTAGAAGAACCAATTTAACTTCTCAGTCTTACCGATTGGTGAAAGATCAATCAAATTCCAAAAATGATTTTCTTTCATGGACTATATCTCAACATTTATTATGTCGTAAGCTAGTGTATTCAGAAGGTTGTGTAAGAAGAGACTTTCTCCAAAGACAGATGCTCTCACTTACTTCGTGTAAGAGGAGACTTTCTCCAAATACGCAAAAAGTCGAGCAACAATAAAATTGTTCTCGTTTGGGATGTATAATGTACGCTGACATTTCTTGACTCTAGTTTGCTAATAACACGCTTAACGTGATCTCAACAAATTCAGAACTTCAGTTAAGACTTAATGGGAGTGATGGCATCAAATAACGTCTATTTTATAGCATTATTTATCCTATGTTATTAACCCATTTTGTATAATTATTGCAAAGAATTGTTACATAATCGTTTATATTTGAGAATTGCAGTAATTATGGAGTACGTGGTGAAAGTTAGCAAAAGGCGCGCATTTTGGAGCATAAATGAAGATATTTTGAAGATTACTATTCTGAAGACCAATACGCCGTATCCATCAAGGAAGATACGGCGTATCCGTGCATGCACTCACCTAAGACCACAAAGAAAAGAAGATCAATACGCCGTATCCAGAAGAAGTCAATACACCGTATTCAAGATATAGTATGTGAATATTCTAGAAGATATCAAACGTGTTTTCTACTCCAAGAAACCCCCAATACGCCGTATCCAATCCATTGGATACGCCGTATCGAAACGACTTCTAGACCCAATAAATACAAAACTCAAAAATAAGTTTTAAGTGTGTTAAATCATATTCTCGATACCTAAACCACAAAAGTCGATTTTCAGAGGAGAAAAAGAGCAGGAGAGGTCTTGCAACACATTCTAATCATTAAAGACAACGTGTAATTCCATATACTTTAGTAATCGTTTAGTTTTTGGTATCATTCGTTAACTCGGTTAGTTTACCTTGGCTAAATAATTGCTTTTGTATTTATTATGACGCTTGAAGCATGGTTCATGCCCGTATTTAAAGTATTTAAGGAGATGTTGCGTCCAGCCGCTTATCCTTTTCTGATGTTATGGTTCCTTTGATTGAGCCTTTGTCTGCTGAGAATTTAGTTGGTGAGGCCAGCACGTCAGGTGTACCTGCAGTTGTTGCAGCTACTACTGCCCTGTCAACTACTTTTGTTCAAGCCAGCTTCGTTCTCCCCATACCAGCGTTAGATCATGAAGTGGTGGATATGGAGCCTCAGGTCGAAGCCTCTTCTTCCCCTAAGATCATATTTGAGCAGGAGACTTTAGAGACTTCGCCAGAGCACCCTGCAGCCTAGTTGAGCCTGCTACTTACTGCGACGCTTCCTGTTTGTAGGAATATCTTCTTATCATATGTTTTTGTTTCTACCGCGGCTATATGTAGCCTTTTTGTTGCGGTTGTTTGTACTTAAACAATTTTATTATGCTTTTGTATGACCGTTGTATAATACTTAACAATTAGTGTTTTGTTAGTATTTTTTTGTTGCTATCTTTTAATACCACAGTCATACGTGTGTAGTTATAGTCTTAGTTGAATATTTATGGGTTATTATCCTGGTACCGGGCCTACAAACCTCTAGTACATAGTTTAATTGTTAGGGCGGCTCATCCATTATTAGTTGGAAGAAATAGCTTTATTTTACCAATCATATAATATGTAAATAACTTTGCAAAGAAAAAATAAAGTTTTAAATAAGCTTGTGAAGGTAGCTAGGCTTCACATTTCATTCATTATTAATTAAAAGACATTACATGAGAGAAACAAAATTTAAATACTGCCCCCTCCGCTGCAAAACTTACATGGGTAGGGTCTTAATTTCAGTGCACAGTAACATTTTCAAGGTTGCGACATACACTTTTACGGAAGGAGCTTTCCATTATGGTCCCTAAGCTTGTATGGTCCTTTTCCTAGTGCTTCCATTACTTCGTACGGTCCTTCCCACTTAGGGCTGAGCTTTCCGCTACCCTTTGCATGGCTGGCATCATTGTTTCGATACACAAGGTCTCCTGGCCTGAAGCTTGTGTTGCGGACTTTGTAGTTGTAATACTTTTTCATCTTTGCCTTGCTTCTTGCTTCACGGATTTCCGCTTGCTCCCTTCTTTCTCCCAAAAGAAAAAGATTGATTTCCAAAGCTTCACCATTTTGCACCATGTCTATTTCCGCTATCCTCAAGGTAGGCATGCCAATTTCCGCTGGAATTACCACTTTCGTTCTGTATGTGAGCGAGAACGGTGTGTCTCCATTGCTTGACCCCTAATACAATGGTGCGGTTGCCCTCTAAGAAAAGTGGGATTTCTTCAATCTGATCCTTGCTTCTTTCATCCACTCATGTCTTTATTCCTTCTCCCAGGCTTCTGTTTGCTCTTTCCACCAAGCCATTGGCTTATGGATGCTTGTCGGAGGCAAAGCACTGGCGAATGCACAGCTTTTCACACCAATTGTTAAACGGGTTGTCCCTGACTTGCTTTCCATTATCAATAGTTATTTCCCCCGGTCTATGTTATCCCATACAAACTTTTTGATCAGATTACCTGACATTGTCGTGATGGGTTTTGCTTTGATCCACTTTGTAAAATAGTCAATTGCTACTATTAGGAATTTGACCTTGCAAGGTCCTTCCGAGAAAGGTCCAGCTATGTCAATTCCTCATTTGTAGAATGGCCACGAGGACATGATGGGATTCAAATTTTGTTGCGGGTTTCTTGGCACTAGGCGGTGAACCTGGCAATCTTGACATTCTCGAATCATCTTTCTTGCATCCGCATGCATTGTTGGCCAGTAGTATCCTGTCAGTATGGCTTTTGCTACCACAGATCTTGTTCCGGCGTACATACTGCAACACACCGTAACCATACTGTATGGATTTCTCTCAAAACATAATTTTCTTGTAGTGGCCCAACACACCGTAACCACGGTCCAAGATAGGATTTCTTGTATAGGACTCCGTTGATTACAACGTACCGTCTTGACTTGCGCCATACGGCCCTTGCCTTTTCCTTTTTCGTGAGGTGTGTTTCTTCCGTGAGGTATTCTTAGATTGGAGTCATCCATGTGTCTCCTTCTTCCTCTATGACTGCTAACACTTCTGCTTCATTTATGGATTTTTCATTGAGGTTTTCCACTAGGACATGCTTAGTTAGGTGAGCAAAGCTGGTGGACGAAATTTTGCTTAAAGCGTTGATGACATCAAATAACATCTATTTTATAGCATCATTTATCCCAAGTTATTAACCCATTTTGTATAGTTATTGCAAAGAATTGTTACTTAATCATTTATATTTGAGAATTACAGTAATTATGAAGTAATTGGTGAAAGTTAGCAAAAGGCGCGCATTCTGGAGCTTAAAAGAAGATATTTTGAAGATTAATATTCTAAAGACCAATACGTCGTATCCATCAAGGAAGATACGGTGTATCCGTTCTTGCACTCTCCAAAGACCACAGGGGAATAAAGATCAATACGCTATATCCAAAGATACTCAATAAGCCGTATTTAAGATATGGAATCAATATAATATTCCAGAAGATATCAAGCGTGATCCCTACTCCAAGAAATCCCTAATACGCCGTATCCAACACATGGATATGCCGTATCTAACCGACTTCCAGACCTTATAATTAGAAAACTCAAAAACGAGTTTTAAGTGTGCTAAATCATATTCTCGATACCTAAACCACAAAAGTTGATTTTCAGAGGAGAAAAAGAGCAAAAGAGGTCTAGAAACGACTCAATACCCATAAGGAGATCAAGCCATGTAATGCCGTAATACTTTAGTAATCCTTTTAGTTTTATTGTATCTATTCGTTAACTCGGTTAGATGTAACCGTGGCAAAATAATTGCTTTTGTATTGTTAATAAGACGATTGAGAGGCTAAACTTCGGTATTAGCCATTATTATTATGATCTGAATATTTGGTATTGTTATCTTGATTTCCTTGAATTATCGTTGAGTGCTTGTTTATGTTTATCAATTTATAGTCATTTACGTGCTTTTGTATGCGACTTATCATTCAACTGGATCTAGTGAAGCGGACCAAGCAGATCTAGAGTCTAGGATAGCTCTCCATATAGTAATCTATACATCTAGAATCATAGTTACACAAATTTTGTTCCTTCCTAATCTGTGTCTAGAATCGCACGTAAAAAAACTAGTTAATTGGATATTACCAATGGTTTATTGATCGTGTTGACTAGCAGGTGACCTAGATAATTCAACAAGTAACGTTCTAATTCCATTGGATAGTTAGACAAGTGGACTACTAGTGTATAGATTGCCATTAAGCGGTAAGTGTGTAAAGTCTCTATGAGCTAGGGTTTAACAAGATCACCATTGCCTTAATCCTAAAGACAGATTATAATCAGCAAATAAGGATGCTTTATGCGAATGCTTTAATTGTGACAAAATTAATGTGTCTAGGTCTTAGGATGATGTAACGCCTAAGTCTAAGAATGATATGACACCTCGATAGAAGAAATCATTGCACTTAATAAACAAACCAACATTCTAATCGGATTAATAATGGTTAATACAATTTTCTTATATAAGGTTTGACCGCTCTTTTATCTTTTGGTAATTACCTTGTGTGGGTAACAGTGCCTTGAATTGATTATAGACACCAACCAAACCGTGCCAGTCTCTCAGGCTGAAACCCCCTTTTCCCGTTAGAATTAGGATTTAGGCTGACATAGGTTTAACAGGTTTAGAATAGATTAGAATTAACATAGATTAGATAACCAAGATATTAACTAAATTGAGAGATTGAACCTCGCTTCAAGTGTTCGACACCCTACTTACCACGAAACTACTACCGATCGGGTACACTGCCCGTTAAAGTGTTGTTTTTGGTTTAGTCGACAAAATATAAATTTAAAACTTGAATCATCTTAAATATACCATACAACGACAACACATCGTATACCTCGCTGCCTCTGGGGAAGCAATAAGTGGGGTCCTGGTGGCGGACCGAAACGGAAAGCAGATGCCCATCCGGTATGTCAGCTGGATACTCCACAAAGCAGAAAAAACTATGCTCCGCTGGAAAAATTGGCACTATGTTTGTTGCACTTGTCTCGGAGGTTACGAAGATACTTCGAAGCTCACCCCATCAAAGTAATATCTGACCAGCCCGTCAAGCAGATACTCAAAAAGCCGGAAGTATCGGGAAAACTAGCCAAATATGCAGTAGAATTGAGAGCTTATAATATCGCGTACATGCCTCGGAATGCGGTTAAGTGTCAGGTATTGGCGGACTTCTTAAATGAGGTGCCGGTCGGGACAAAACATCAGGAAATATGCAGCCTGACCAAGGACGAAAACCCAGAAGAGTAGACCTTGTTTACTGACGGGGCATCTAGTTTAAAAGGAGCCAGTGCTGGGCTGGTCCTAATTGACCCAGCAAGAACTGAGTACACATATGCTATTCGACTAAATTTTACAAGTAACAACAACGAGGCAGAATATGAAGCATTGTTGGCCAGCCTACGAATAGCTGAGAAAATGAAGGTCTAAGAGCTCAAAGTCAAGGTGGACTCCAAACTGGTGGCCTATCAGATGAACAATAAGTTTGTGGCCTACAGTGACGGGATGGCTAAGTACCTGGCCAAGGCAAGGGAACTCTCGGCCCTTTTTAAAAAATTCTCAATTGAAAATGTACCTCAGAATCTAAATCAGAAGGCGGGCGTGCTAAGCAAGTTGGCCTCGGTAGCATTCAACCATTTTGACGAAAGAAATACTGGTTGAGGTCTTGAATGCAAAATCGGTAGAGGCTCAGGAGATGAACTCTGTAGTGGAAGAAGAAGAGGATAATTGGATGACTCCTATTATCAAGTGCCTAGAAGAAGGCATTTGGCCAAAAGCTGAGAATGAAGCAAGAGCCCTTCGGATGAAAATAAACCAATACGTGATGGAGGAAGGAGTTCTGTTCAAGAAATCGTACCTATCTCCGATGCTAAGGTGCTTGGGCCCGCTACAAGCAAACTATATAATCAGGTGATAACGCCCAAATTATACATATTTCTATGGCGTTATTTATGTATATTTGATCATTTCTCATGAACTTTTGATACTTAATTAGCTTGAGTTGCTTATAGGTTCACTTGAAGACACTACAGACCTAAGCTCAAGAACCTATACACTTTGGGAGGCGAATACAAGAAAAGAAAAGATTTCTAGCCAAAATTCAAGAAGTCTGCCGCACTTATAACATTGTGCGCCGCACTTTCCTTTGAAGCCAAAACCGCCGCACTTTCTCCCAAAGTCTAAAGAATTAAAGTCTAATAAATGCACCAGCATTAACTCCTCAAAACCGCCGCACTTATTTGTAAGTGCGCCGCACTTCCAGTCAAAGCCATTAAATGCTATCACATTAACACCCAAAGTCCGCCGCACTTTTTCCTAAGTGTGCCGCACTTTGCACCCAAACTTGCCTATAAATTGAGGATGAATTTTCATCCTTAAAGCATCCATCTCATTTTACAAACCATCTCCCACACACACATATTTCCCTCCTTTCACCAAAACACCAAGAAACACCTCTTCTTTTGAAGTAAAAGATCTAACGATCAAGAACGAAGACGGTTTTCCTACTTAGTTGTTGAAATAATGGAAGTTTATGTAAAGTGTACTTTTGTTATGAACTCCTTAGCCATGAGAGGCTAAATCTCTCATGACTACTTGGTGAAGTTACGATAATGAATAAGTGTTTGGTATGATCATGATCTCTTTAATCTTAAGCTTATGTTGCAAACCTGTTATATCTTATCTTATCTATTTTTGCTTATCAACTTAGATTATATAATCATATCGGTATAGGTCGAAAGACCCGTTATGATCTATGTGGTTTTAAAGATTTGTCTATGGTCTTTAACGTTTGTGCCGAGAAATCCACTTTCCTAAATTGATACACAAAATAAGCTTTGATATAATGGATTATTTGAGTGAAACATTTGGTCTAGTTAACTAAATATAAGTCTTGAGTTAACCAAGTTAGTTTGTGAAAATGTTTTCTGACGAGAAACCACTTTTATAAATTAATGCCCTATCTTCGAGGTCAAATCATTTCCAACACTTATAAATTATTTTCAACTATCCGAGTAGTCATCCTTGTTATAATTGGTAAAACTAAAGTTATTTTCAAAATTATTAAAGTCTATTTTCTTTCTGATTATTTGAACACTACTCTAATCCCCGTGGACGACCTGGTCTTACCTAAAAAGGTAATACTACATACGTGGGTTATGCTTTTACCCGTGTGTTTCCATATAATTATCCGATATTTTTAGTCTTATAAATTTAAAGCTTTTGAAACACATCAAAGTTTTTGGCACCGTTGCTGGGGATTTCTTAGCTGTTCTATAGTTAAACTCTGGAAAATTTCTTTAACTCCCCCTCTTTTCAAATCGCCGTACAGTTTTCTGGTAAACTAACCCAAATAATCCATATACGTGCTTCCAATTCTGAACTTGTTGAACCGTTACTTGAACCTGAACGTACTCTGAATCGAAGACTTCGTCGACGAAACAGAAGATTCCATACGATTAAAGAAACAATCCACCACAACACCCAAGAATTGTCTATCCGCCAATTCTCGACATCAACCACTTCCGTCACTTTCTTGTTACTTTTGAAAATCTTTGTCCAATGGATGATGAACCCATGTAGGCTGCTGACCGTGTTGTCGCTCCGACTCCCGGTTCGGCAATAACTATTCCTGAAATCGCAAACGAATTTGCTATCAAAGGTAACCACTTGACTCTTGTCAAAGGAAACCAATTCGATGGTAGAACCAAGACCGACCCTCACAAACACATTCACGAATTCCTCAGAATCTGTGATATGTTTAAATACAGAGATACCGAGAATGAAGCCGTCCGCCTAATGATGTTTCCCCTATCACTAACTGGAGAAGCAAAAACATGGCTGGATGAAGTCAACGAAGGAACTATCGAAACATGGGATGAACTTAGAACCACTTTCATTAGCCGTTTCTTTCCCCCCAGCTCTTTTTGACCGACTCCTCGCAGAAATCCGAGCTTTCTCTCAACATGAAAACGAATCTCTAACCGATGCTTGGCTTCATATGAAGAAAATGCTCAGAAACTGCCATGGTCACAATCTGTCCAAAGGCAATTTTATAAAAATCTTCTATCATGGTCTCATCGAAATAACCCAAGAAGTTCTAAATGCCGCAGTCGATGGTATTTTCCTCTATTAAACACCAAATCAAGCTTATCAGCTTCTGGAAGACAAAGTCTTACTCAAGCTCGACTGGGCTAAAAATCAAAAAACCAAATTATCTCTTAAAAAAACTGTTGCTTTCACCGATGAAGGTAGCAATAATTCTAATACTGACAAAATTATGGCCCGAATGGGCGCCATGACTCTGAAAATGGATGCTCAGTATAAAGAACTCCAAACCCATGCTAAAAACACAAAACTCGGTCTTGATGAAGATGACATACCTATGTCCCGAGAAGAAGAAGCCAAATTTATGCAAACCTTCCGTAAGACTGATTTTTACAATGATTACCGCGACCGAGACTCGAATCGCGATAATTGGCGTTTAAACAAACATAGTGGTTATAACTGAGACAACTACCGATCCAATACTGATGATAAACCATACGATCTTCAGAAACAATTCAACGATTTCATGAAATCTCAATAATCAACCAACGCTTTTGTCAAAGAAACATTCATGGATCTCAAAACCCAACTCGAAACCATTGCCAAAAATCATCAAGCTTCAATCCAAAACCTTGAAACTAAGTTCGACAGACTTGCTAACAAGCAATCTGGTCGACCTTCTGGATCTCTTCTAAGTAACACTCAACCAAACCCAAAAGAACACAATTTAAAAGTCTACCAACCACCACAATCTCGCAATGAGCATGTGAATGCCGTATTCACAAGAAGTGGTAAATCCTATAACCCACCAGTTAACCCAAATGATCAACAAAATGATTCTGGAAACCCTATCAATTTTGATAGCCATGAAGAAGATGATGAACCGACACCACAACCTCCAAAACTTTAAAATCCAAAATCAGTAAAGAATACTACATTACCCAAACCATACAAACCAAAAATCCAGTATCCTCAAACATCTAAGGAAAGAGAAAATGGAAGCTTTAATACGGAAAATTTCTCGATTTGATCTGCGCTGGTCCGAATCATGTACCTATTATCGAGTCTTGGGCCGGAATGCCTAATTAGGGAAAATTTCTCAAGGTACTATTAGCTACATAGAACATAAAATCAAAACAAATATCTGTCGCTTTCTAAGCGATGAAAGTTAAGTAGGATCCAAACAAATTTTCCACCTAAACGGAGATCCAGAAGTTTTCTAAATCTTGGCAATTTCAACAAAACTTTCTCCTGCAATGCCTTAGACGACCTGGTGCTAGCGTTAACCTTAATGCCATATTCTTTATATGCCAGAACGTTTATCTCTCGAGACTTTAAACCTACCAAATTGTAGCGTAAGATTAGCCGATAGATCATTCCAATACCCTGTTGAAATAGCTAAAAATATGCTCATTGAAGTTGGTAAATTCACCTTTCCTGCTGATTTCGTTATTCTTGAAATGGAAGAAGATAGTAAAGTTCCCCTCATTTTGGGACGACCATTTCTTCATAATGCTGATGCAGTAATTCGAGTTAAACAGAAACAACTCAACCTTGGAGTTGGAACTGAACGAATGATTTTCAATATCAATTATGCAATGAAACACTCTTATTCGAACGATGATACCTGTTTCAGCATTAATGTCATCAACGAAATCTTAGAAGAAGATTTCGACGCTCTTCTAGACGAAGGTAGTAAAATCCTTCATTCCATCAAAGGAACCCTTCTCGAAGAAGAAATCTTTTTTTGAATTCGATGAATTTATGGCAATGACTGCTGACAAAAACTCTAACTCTGAATCCGATACCGAAGAACCACCATTCAAAAAAATCACTATCAACACGAATTATAAAATCAAAACATCTCTCGAAGAACCTCTTACAAATCTTGAACTTAAACCTCTTCCTAATAATCTGGAATATGTATTCCTGGAAGAACCTTCTTTTCTTCCTGTTATCATATCATCTCAACTATCCAAAGAAAAGAAAAACAAACTCATATATGACCTTAAAAAGCACAAGCAAGCCTTTACTTGGAAAATAACAGACATTCCTAGTATTTGCCCATCATTCTGCAAACACAAGATACAACTTCTTGATGACAAGAACCCCGTTATCCAAAAACAAAGAAGGTTAAATCCAAACATGTAGGAAGTTGTTAAAAAATAAATCGTGAAACTCTTAGATACCGGTATAATTTATCCAATTGTTGATAGTCCTTGGGTTAGTCCTATCCACTGTGTACCAAAGAAAGGTGGTATTACAGTTGTCACCAACGAAAATGATGAACTTGTTCTAACAAGAACCGTTACGGGTTGGCGAGTATGCATCGATTATCGTAAACTCAATGAAGCAACCGCAAAAGATCAATTTCTCTTACCTTTTATGGATCAAATGCTAGAAAGACTTGCAGGAAATAAATATTTATGTTTCCTCGATGGTTTTTCTAGGTATTTTCAAATTCCTATCAATCCTAATGATCAAGAGAAAACAATATTCACATGTTCTTTCGGCACATACGCTTATAGGCGAATGCCTTTCGGTCTATGTTTTGCTCCTGCCACATTTCAAAGGTTCATGTTGGTAATCTTTCATGATATGATCGAATAATCCGTCAAAGTATTCATGGACGATTTTTTTGTCTTCAAAAACTCTTTCGAAACATGTCTAAACAACCTCGATAAAATGCTCCAACATTGTAAAGATGCTCATCTTGTCCATAATTAGGAAAAATGTCACTTCATGGTCAAAGAAGGAATTGTGCTCGGACACAAGGTGTCTAGCGTCAGACTTAAAGTCGACAAAGCAAAGATCGATGTAATCTCAAAACTTCCACCCCCTACTAATATCAAAGGTGTTAGAAGCTTTCTCGGACATGCCGGTTTTTACTGACGTTTCATTAAAGACTTCTCGAAAATTGCTCGACCTTTAACTAAGCTGCTTGAAAAAGATACTCCATTTGAATTCAATGATGAATGTCAAAAAGTATTTGAATTATTGAAAGAGAAACTCACATGTGATCCTGTGATCGTAAGCCCGATTTGGAATCTTCCGTTTGAACTTATGTGTAATGCAAGTGATTTCGCAGTAGGATCCATCTTAGGTCAAAAAGATGGTAAAAACTTTCACCCAATCTACTTCGCAAGCAAAACCCTTAATCCAGCTCAACAAAAATACACCGTAACCGAAAAAGAAATTATGGCTATAGTTTTTGTATTTGACAAACACTAGTACAAAAATGGATTTGGTCACACCAAAAATGTGTGACGATATACATATAGTCACACATTCAAAAACTCTTGTGTGTGACAAAAGGTCGCGCGGCCGTAGGTCACCTACGATCACGTTTTCGAGTTAGTGTCAATATCTACATTTTTGTAGTACTAATTAGGTACAACCAAACAAAGCATGTTTTTTTGTATATTTAGTCACATAAAATTAAGCATAAAGTGGCCAAAAGTGTTCATAAGTGTGACCATATGGTGTTTAAAGTGAAGAAATGTGTATTTTGTGTGACCTGTGTTCCATCAATGGCCACAATTTGAGATGTTTGTGTGTTATTTTGTAATATTTATTCACACAAAGCATGTTTGTTTTGGGTATTTAGTCACATACAATTAAGGCATAAAGTGGCCCAAAGTGTAAATAATGACCATTAGCTGTTAAAGTGAAGAAATATGTATTTTGTGTGACTATTGTTCATCCAATGGCCACATGAATTTTATGTTTGTGTGGCCTTTTGTAATATTTAGTCACACAAAGCATGTTTTTTTTGTATTTAGTCACATACAATTAAACATAAAGTGGCCAAAAGTGTTAATAAGTGTGACCATATGCTGTTTAAAGTGAAGAAATGTGTATTTTGTGTGACTATTGATCATCCAATGACCACATGAATTTTATGTTTGTGTGGCCTTTTGTAATATTTAGTCACACAAAGCATGTTTGTTTTGGGTATTTAGTCACATACAATTAAGCATAAAGTGGCCAAAAGTGTTAATAAGTGTGACCATATGGTGTTTAAAGTGAAGTAAAAGTGTATTTTGTGTGACTGTTGTTCATCCAATGGCCACATGAATGTTATGTTTGTGTGGCCTTTTGTAATACTTAGTCACACAAAGCATATTGTCAATAATAAGATATCACTAACAACAGAAATGATTCGGAGGTCAGGGAGGATAAAATAAATACTTAGCCATATTATTGATGAGAGAAAAGGGAAGACGTGTATGTGTTTTAGAGAGAGAATACACACACACACCTTTGAGATTACAAAATAAATCCTCACCCCTTCATGGAAGTATAGAGGGGGTATTTATAGTACTAATGACACATAACTATCGTAACTAGTCATTATTAGTCCCTACGTGTCACGCTATAACTAAACTAATGTAATTCCGGATATGTCACCGTATTTTAAGGCTAACAATCTTCCCTCAATATGTGGACATACAAAATTACTTACAATGTTCCTATCAAGTATAATTACAATAAAATAAAGTCTTCCAAAGCACTTCTAAAGCTGAAGATGTCTTTTGAGTTCTCTTTGTCTTGAAACTTGTACTCCAGCTTGGATCTTCATTGTCTTTACTTATTCTGGAACCATTGTAGTATGCATGAGTTGGATTAACTTCCCCCCAATTCATGCAGCATGTCTTGAAAAGCTTTCTTCACAGATTCCTTTTTGGTGAAGTTTCTTAATTATCTTCTATAACAACCCAAGAATTTTCATCAAATGCAAAAACTTATTTTACTATTATCACAATTGTACGGGGAAATTTTTCGCTTTATTACATTACTTGTATTGTCAATATCTCAGTATGTCATGTAACTTGCATAAATAAAGTAGATGAGCTCACGCAACCTATCTATGGAAATCCTGTCTTCATACATGTCAAGTCAATATCATCATATTCTTTTTACAAGGTACATTATTCCTATAATGTACTATTCGCAACGTTATATCAAAACGGGCTTTAAACCGTTATCTTATACCTCTAAACCCTAATTCCGTAAAGGGTTAATATCTAAAGTGAATGTACAAGCTACTAAAGCATATGTACAAGTATCATAACATCTCATATGAATATACATTCTATCCAAAGAAAGGTACAAGTCTCTAAAAGCTCAATGTATAAGTCATTAAGCATGATCTCCAAAATAGCTGTTTTACCTCCGTTTTCATTCTAATTTCTTCACCACCACTTATGTACAAGATACTATACTCATTCTACAATGTGTAAACCCTAATTATTCTATTCATAAGCCTTCACACACATATTTACACTCAAAACCCTAATTCAAAAGTCTAAAACCCTAACCCGAGCAAAATACTAAACCATAACCCGTTTATCAATTATTATCCGTTTTAAACCTCAACCAACACTCAAATAAGTTGTAATAACTTATTTTACAATCATATCAATCCTATTCAATCATTATTTCATCATTACTTCATCATCTTATTTCATTTGTACGTAAAACAAATCCGAGAAATCCTAAATGTACCTAATTGGTTCATTTGACCCGTTTACTCATTTCTAACCATTTTAATCCCAAATAATCAACCAAGAGCCATTGTAAACTCATAAAATGAGTTTACAAATCATTATCTAGCATTAACTTGGCAATGTGCAAGAAATCAAATCCTAGAAAACCCTAATGAATCCAATATAAACCCTAATCCAACCCACGGCATATTCTTTCAATTTCAACCCTTTTTAACTTAAACCAATGATCAAACATCATTGATAATCCTTTATATAAGTCCTATGATAAGTATTCCATCATTCCCAATCAAGATTACTCGAATTATAAGCCAAGGAAACCATGAAAACCCTAATCGAACCCATTGGAAACCCGCGACCTTATTTCTTCATTTTTGACCCCTATTGACCGTTTTATCTCAAAAAAACCAATTGCTACAATCCTATTGACACATCTTATTAACAAGTACCCTAAATCATATTCAAACCTATTTTTGTCATTTGTACACGAATGGTAAGCTAAAACCCACAAAACCCGAAACTCAAACTACAAAACATACCTCGCTGCTATGTTTTTTCTTGCATTTATACCCTTTTGAAGCCTTCTTTGCAAATAACATGCACACAAGCCCTCCTAGACAAATACTCCAGCGATACATGAAATATCGTCCATTCCTTATCCGTAAACAAAGTCCCACATGTCCCTTCTTTTTTTATATCCATTCAGCCGTTGCAAGCATAGGAGTAATCCACAACCTTCAATCTAGTTTCATAGACCCCACATCTGATTTTTCTAGTATCTCCACAATCAATATACTAGCCCTAACACAAGTCAAGACATAGAATCCTAAGTGTTCCTCACTCCTCTTAACCTCCAATGGAGTATAAATAGGGGTCGTTGTGACTCAATCTAACTAGCTCCGTACCCATCTTCTCGTCAAACCCATCAGGCAGCAATCCTTTGCTCCCTTATGATCCTAGAATCATTAAAGAAGTCTAAGAAGTGAAGCCCTGAAGAAATTAAAGCCCCGGAGTGAAGAAACTAGGCGTACGAAGATAAACGACCCCATTTCCACCATTTTTGATCATTGAATCTCAAACCCAGGTTCTAGATATTCTACTTCTGCTACTACACCCTTATATATTTTCATATAGGATCCTGAAACATACTCTTGTTAAATGTTTCGGTAACTCAATTCATGCTCAATTCCATTTTGATCAGAAACCGACAACCCGAAACCACTAATTTTCGCGTTTTTCTTAAAACTAAATGTTATAAATGAGTAAATATTGTTATAACCTATCCTAAGACATGCTTAACTAAATGTTAAAATAACTACGTATTGATTAATGAAGTAATTTGAACTTAAAAAACCTGCGCGTTTACGTTATTGAAACCTTAATTTGACCAGTTTCTTCCTAAGTCTAACGAATCGTTTATTTACATAAACTTGTGTTGTGTTAAAACTTCATATTTTAGTTTATTATAACTTATAAATGTCTATTGAAATGTTAAACTAAGCTTGCATGGAAATTTGGACATGTTTTGTAATTATAATCCATGCAAGGGGTATATATCGTAACTTTCGGAAACTTATAACTAAAATTCTAAATTATGTCAGTATTTTATTCAAAGTTTATAACTCCAGGATCTATTTGCACATTTTCAAAGTCCAAGGATCTATTATGTCACTTTTCAAAGTCCAAGGTTTACTTGGTATAACTCCAGGGATCTATTATGTCAGTTTTTCAAAGTTATAACTCCAAGGACTATTCTGCAACTTTTCAAACCCCAAGGTCTAAAATGTAACATTTTGAAAAAGTATAAAATCATATTCAAAACATTATTTTTGAAAATTCACATTTTTTCACAAAAATAAACCCTCCCCTAATTAAACACAATATCTTCTAATACAAAATTTAAAAAATATAAATTTAAATTAAAAATTTAGAAAAATTTAGAAAATTTAGAAATAAAAAATGTTTAAAAAAGCCACAAAATTTAAATTAAAACTTCCATAAATATAATAAAAAAATAACAATCAAAATTTACAAAAAAACTCAACCCCGTGATTCCAATTTCGTTAAGTAATTTTTTTAACAATTATACGTTTCACGCAGACACTATAAACCACTACAACCCAATGCATATGACCTAGGGGTGTTCAAACTAAACCCTCACGATTGTTGTAATACTTTTATTGTATAACAACTTTTTAGTCCTAATGTGAACATTTGTAAAAATCTATGTGTGAAAATTGATTAATGTGATCGTAATCTATAAACGTCGAGTAATATTTTTTGTTAATAAGTTATATATGAATATTTGAATGCAATTATTATAACGGAATACTTACGTTTTATATGACTTTTAAATTCAATGTCATTTAATTTTACTAGAAAGACATTTTATGTACATTGTTTATACGGTTAAACTTTATTGAACGTCAAAGTTAGGTTAATCGTGACCCGAACCGCTGGTAACCGCTCACTTCGGGTACCCGCACATCCGGTTACCCGCGTAGTACGGTTCGATTTTAGATAGTAAAATTAATTACCCGCTCCGTGACGGATAACTTAAATCTCCCAAGAAACATGACACTGTAAGCCACTACAACCCAATGCACATGACCCATATGATGTCAAATACCCATTAATGAATGTGACCGGTGATAACCCAATGCACATGACCCATGACCCATGTGAATTAGCCATTATCACCGGTCATGCATGGGTTTCGTTACACTATAAGCCACTACAAGCCAATGCACATGACCCATGACCTATGTTAATTACCCATTGTCGATCCAGTCATGTATTGGTCGATAACATGACACTATAAGCCACTACAACCCATGTGACCCATAACCCATGTTAATTACCCATTGTCACCAGTCATGGATGTGTCGTAACATGACACTATAAGCAACTACAACCCAATGCATATGACACATATGATGTCAAATACCCATTAATGAATGTGACCAGTGATAACCCAATGCACATGACCCATGACCCATGTGAATTAGCCATTATCACCGGTCATGCATGGGTTCCATGACAATATAAGCCACTACAACCTAATGCACATGACCCATGACCCATGTTAATTACCCATTGTCGATCACCAGTCATGTATTGGTCGATAACATGACACTATAAGCCACTACAACCCAATGCACGTGACCCATAACCCATGTTAATTACCCATTGTCACCAGTCATGGATGTGTCGTAACATGACACTATAAGCAACTACAACCCAATGCATATGACACATATGATGTCAAATACCCATTAATGAATGTGACCAGTGATAACCCAATGTACATGACCCATAACCCATGTGAATTAGCCATTATCACCGGTCATGCATAGGTTCCGTTATACTATAAGACACTACAACCCAATGCACATGACCCATGACCCATGTTAATTACCCATTGTCAATCACCAGTCATGTATTGGTCGATAACATGACACTATAAGCCACTACAACCCACGTGACCCATAACCCATATTAATTACCCATTGTCACCAGTCATGGATGTGTCATAACATGACACTATATGCAACTACAACCCAATGCATATGACACATATGATGTCAAATACCCATTAATAAATGTGACTAGTGATCGCCCAATGCACATGACCCATGACCCATGTGAATTAGCCATTATCACCAATCATGCATGAGTTCCATTACACTATAAGCCACTACAACCCAATGCACATGACCCATGACCCATGTTAATTACCCATTGTCGATCACCAGTCATGTATTGGTCGATAACATGACACTATAAGCCACTACAACCCAATGCACATAACCCATAACCCATGTTAATTACCTATTGTCACCAGTCATCATGGATATGTCGTAACATGACACTATAAGCAACTACAACCCAATGCACATGACCCATGACCCATGTGAATTAGCCATTATCATCGGTCATGCATGGGTTCCATTACACTATAAGCCACTACAACCTTACGCCGCCTGACACTACAAGAATCAAGGATTTTAACCACAAGAAATATTTAGCCACGACCAACGTCGTGGCTAAAAGCCCACTAAATGACAAAATAGCCGAAAATGACAATCCGATTACTCACCGATTAATCCCGCCTAGAACGATTACAAGCTACAAGGAGGTCGACCGCCCGGCTATCGATTAGCGATTTTTTCAACCTTTGCAACTATTTCTTTGAATTTTTTTGTAAACAAGTAACGAAACTTTTATTCACGACTATTATCGTAGCTTACGGTATTTTCCCAATTATTACCGCCAAGAACGATTACATGCTACAAGGATGTCGACCGCCCGGCTATCGATTCGCGATTTTTTCAACCTTTGCTACTAGTTCGTTAAATTTTTTGTAAACATGTAACAAAACTTTTATTCACGACTATTATCATGGCTAAAGGTATTTTCCCTCTAATATTTTTGTGAAATATTTTGTAAAATTCATAAAATACTTTTAGTCACGTGACTAAATGTATTCCCCCTAAAAATTTCATGAATCCCATTCCAAATTAATCACACAAACAACTCCTCTTGTCACCGCCACAACTCCCTCTCATCTCACCACAAATCCGTCACCACCACAACTCTCATCACGTCACTCTCTGGTCGTTGTCACTCTCCCGTCATAGATCCACCACTCCCGTCATCACTAGTAAGTATTGTTATGTTCCTTTTGTACACATCATTCTAAACAGTAATTGTTCTTAATCATTCAAACCCTCTCAAAATAACAAACCCTAACTCAACTTCATCAATCTTTTTTGAACTTTAACAATAATGGCGGATTTGAATTTTGTTGATTCTCATAATATGGTAGCATACTTGGAACGGCCAACTGATAGTGATGATTTCACAGAGATAGTAGATTTCTTGAATGCAAACCCTATAATGTATGCTTTGACTGTTAATCCTACAATCTATGTTTCATGCATTGAGCTGTTTTGGTCTACTGATAAGGCCCCAACAACAATGAAGAAACAATAGATTCATACCTGTGGTAGATGGCAAGAAAATAAGTCATAACTGAATCATCTGTGAGGAAGACCTTACTAAGCAAAAAAAAAAAAGGAAGGAAGGTATTGACTGTTCTTCCAACAACTACTATTTTTGAAAACTTAAAGTTGATGGGGTATGAGAATCTTTCTAATAAACTTACATTTTTCAAATCTTACTTCTCCCATCAATAGAAATTTCATGTTCAAACCATTTTGCAGTGCTTAAGTCTAAAGAAAACTGCATGGAATGAGTTCAGTAGCAATATAGCTTCTGCTATTATTTGTTTGGCTACTAACCAAAAGTTTAATTTTTCTAAAATGGTTTTTTATGGTATGACTAGAAACTTAGATAGTCTTTTGTAAAAATATTTATTTAGGGTAATCCCAAGGTTTTTTTTTGCCAAGTGTTTTTGGAAAAACAACTTGACAAGGATGGGGGGGCCCTCTCATATCTGTTTACAATGCACCTTGTCATACTAAAAAGGTTTTTGTTAATATGAAAAGAATTGAAAAAGATTTTTCAGGAAAAGTAACACCTTTGTTTGACACTATGCTGATACAACATCAATCAGAAGTAGGTGACAGTTTAGATAGGGCTGCCACTACTGCTTCTAGCTTAGAAGCAGAGCATGTCAGTGGTAACATCACTAAGACCCGATCCAAGGCAACACTTAATGAGCCTACTCCTCAAGGAACTGGTTCAGGTAGTAGTCCTAGGCGCCAAGACACCATGAGGGACATAATTGCTCGAACTAAGTTTAAGAATGTGTCTAAAACATCCTATGATTCACAACTCGGAGGAGTTAACACACCTCGAAGTGATGAGGATAGTATGCAACTTAAGGAATTGATGGAAATGTGTACCAATTTGCTACAAAGAGTTCAAGACATTGAAACTACAAAGACTGCTCAAGCTAAGGAGATTACAAGCCTGAAAAAGAGGGTCAAGAAGCTAGAACAAAGAGGAAGGTCAAGAACTCCAGGGTTGAAAAGGTTGGAACATCTAGAATGGTTGAATCCTCTACTGAAGCAAGTTTGGGTAATCAGGAGGATGCATCCAAACAGGGGAGGAATATTGATGAGATTGATGCAGATGTAGATATTTCACTAGTTCATGAGGATGCAGGGATTTAGAGGAGGTTTAATGATGAAGATATGTTTGATACAAGTGTTTTTAATGATGAAGAAGTGTTTGCAAGACAGGACATGGCAGATCAAGAAGTTAATGTTGCTGAAAAGGAAGTTAGTGTTGCTGATCCAGTTACTACTGCTGGTGAAGTGGTTACTACTGCTAGTGTTGATATTAGTACTGCCAGTGTTCCAATAACTGTTACTACTGCTACACCAAATACTCTTCCAACTACAACAACTAAAGATGATATAACTCTTGCTGAGACTTTAATGGAGATCAAGAGTGCTAAACCAAATGTAATAGGAGTGGTTATGCAAGAGCCAAGTGAGATTCCAAGAATAAGTGATGCACAAAAACAAATTCAAGAAAAGGCTCAAGGTTCAAGAGATAAAGCTAAAGCCAAAATGGTTGAAGAAGAAGAACCAAAAGAACCAACAAAGATAAAAGATCAGATTAAGCATGATGAGGAACTTGCTCAAAGACTTGATGCTCAACTTCAAGCAGAAATGGAGAAAGAAGATAGGCTTGTAAGACAAAGAGAAGAAGAAGATAACATTGTTTCATGGGATAATGCTCAAGCTATGATGGAAGCAGATTATCAAATGGCTAAAAGATTACACGTAAAAGAGCAAGCTTCATTGACTGATGAAGAAAAATAAGTTTTATCTATACAACTCTTAGATGCAATGTAGATAACATTTTTGCATCAATGATATCACAAGAAAATAAGAACAAACCACTACTAAAAATGCCAAAATGAGAACTACAATGATAATTATCTAGAAAAACATAACTGGATACAAGCACAATCATTTAAGCACAAAAGTTTTGATGATATTCATAACTGTTTGACAAAGCTCTTAAGAGAGTAAACACATTTGTGCCTATGGATACTAAGAAGGTAGAAGGTAGTAAAGCAAAAGCAGCAGGCAGTGAGACAAGAGTAGAAGAAAGTTCAAAGAGAGCAGGAGAAGAACTTGATAGAGAATCCACAAAGAAGCAAAAGGTAGAGGATGAGACTGAACAAGCAGAGCTCAAAGAATGTTTTGAGATTATTCCATTTGATGAAGATGCAGTTAATACCATACCTTTAGCAACTAAACAAGCACCTATTGTTGACTACAAGATCACCAGAGATGCAAGAAAGATTTATTATCATATTACAAGAGCAGATGGAAGTACTAAAGTTTATATGAGATTTGAGGATATGCTGAAAATGTTTGATAGAGAAGATCTTATAAATCTTATACATAATTAGAATGAAAGACAGTTAAGTCAACAAAGCCAATAGGTTAAACAGAGTATTATGGTGGAAAGCATAAATGACTAAGTTTAGAACCAAGTGCATGTGATGAGATGATGGAAGAACAAGGAAGATACGTTTATTAATGAGCTGGAAGCTGATTGATTCATGTGGAGTACATTGCCTGATGTTGGAATTATGTACACTACTTAGGGTAAAAGAAAGAGTATCCTCTTGCAAATTTACATATAGAAAATTGGGAAGGGGATCTACAAGTTGATTATGGAAGTGGAGAAAAGGCTTTATGAGCTTCTTCTTAGTTTTA
Organism: Tanacetum coccineum; assembly: GCA_026074375.1. Classification (NCBI taxonomy): domain Eukaryota; kingdom Viridiplantae; phylum Streptophyta; class Magnoliopsida; order Asterales; family Asteraceae; genus Tanacetum; species Tanacetum coccineum. Next base: position 34,319 of record BQNB010025255.1, read on the forward strand.
TTACAAGAAACAGCTTAAGAAGTGAAGAGATGTTTGGAGACTATTGCGGAAGAAATAACAGAGTTTTTTTAGCGAATATCATAAATCCATGGAAACTATTAGTATCTAACCTGATAAACATGAAACTGATGAAAATGAGGAAGGAACGCTATTGTCGGTCGGAAAATCAAGTGAAGTTTCTGCGGAACTCTTTCAGAAAGCACATTTGTATGTAATACATAATACAAATCAAATTGTACCGTATATCGAGTAAGTATTACTAACACATGTCTACTTCGTTACTTAAAATGTTATATCAAATATAATAATCAAAGACATTGTTTCAGGAGACAAAAGCAAGTTTTGAAAACAGAAAACCCGGGTAAACGAATAGCATTTCTAGAGAATGAGCACAGTAAATCTTTTGCTAAGTGTTTACGCAAAGAGGTAATTAATCGTATGTTATTTATAATTGTTTATTTGTTGTTCCTTCAATTTGAAGCTAATATATACTTGTAATGAAATTCAGGTTGAGAGAGAGTTAGCAATCTCCAAAAGAAAGTGTATCAGAAACTGTAAGGTGGATATCATATGGACCACGCGCCACCGTAGTGAAATACGATGCATATAACATCAATGGGTATACCTTCGTACGAAATGTCATGATGGCAAAGATTACCAGAATAGTGGGTCAGTGGTTTATACAGAAAATTCCAAGTGAACCATGTCATGCTCAAGTTGTCACACTCTACCTTTATCATATTTGACCCGTTCTTTTAAAGCATATAGACATTTAATTTTTTGTACTTGTTTAAGGATTTACGTTTGTACTGTGCAGAACCTTTTTAAGCTTTTGTTTTGCGCAAATAATCTAGTGAGGTATTTTGATTTTATCGTATTACTTTTTTACTTCTTGTTTGGTTATATGTTTGTATACGAGGCTTTCAAACCCGGGCGATGCCCAGGATGAGTCATGAAGTTGCTAATATACTGCTTAAATTCTGCTTATTAAACTGCTTATTATCGGCTTTAAAACTGATTATTATATCTGCTGATAAGCTGATATGGATAAGGTGTGTTTGGTTTTTGGTTTTCAAAATACCAAAAAAAATTAAAAAGGAATCACGCCCAGCGAGAATCGAACCCGTGACCTCCAAGATAGAGGTCAAGCGGCTTACCATCTCAGCCAGGCAACCTATTCATCATAGGAAGAAGAATAGATTAATTTGTAAGCCTAACCCCTCTACCCCCTTAAACTCTTCCACCCATTCATAACACACATTTATTCATTCTAACCACCAATATCTTCAGTTACAGTAATCCCTAACACTTTTTCATAAACCCTAATTTCAAACATGGCGAATCAAAATGGTAACTTTATTATCTTCTTTTTTCTAGTCTTTTCATTTTGCTTAGTTTTTAGCTAATCTAGCTAATGGTGTTTCCAATTATCTGTTTTTTTTCAAGCTTAAATGCTCATGTGTGTTGATGTGTGTTGCTTATCTGCTCATGTTTCTTAAAATGATAACCTTTTTTCGAATCCCCTTAAATCTTAAACGACATAACAGTTTTAGGGTGTTTGGATTATAAAATTAGACCCATATGCATTAGAAGAGAATGGACACAAAAAGAACAAGTGTTCATGTGAGTCAGGACACATTTCACACATAGAACAAGCAACTTGTTTACTAGGGTATCATGCTGCAAGTCTATCTTGAGTAGTTAACCTTTTCAAAATTGTAAGCCACATTATGAAGGAGTGTTTATGAATGCATTGTGAAAACCAAATAACTTTCCCTCATTTCACTTTTTCATTACATTGCTTCTAATCATCCCATCTTACCTTCTATTGATCCCACTTTAATACACCAAAGAGTCCTAGTCGGCTTACAATACTTTCCTAAGTATTTATAATCTTTTCCATAAACAAATAACTTGATACATATCATATAAGCAGTACTAACTTATTAACAGTTTTAACTTCTCAGCAGCATTAACTTCAAGCAATTTTAATCTCTGAGCAGTACTAATATTCACTAGCAGTAGTAACTGTGTACTAGCAGTAGTAACCACTTAGCATATTTTCTTTAAAGTTCATGAGCATCACTAAATCCAGCTGAGCAGCATTAACACAAACATGAGCAGCAGTAATTCAAACAGCATCAAGAAGACTTTTAATCCCAACACCTTCTTCCCATCTTTAGTCACCCAATATACTTTATCAACTACATTGTTCAGAGTTGGGTTAGGGAAACTAAGGATATTAGGATAGCTAGCAACCTATTCCTCAGGCCATACCCACACACCATTTTGTATCATATCACTGATTTTGATGTTGCTGTCAACATTAGTCAGAGCTTCAATTAGGAAGACTTCCTTAAGTATGCATAGCTCAGACTTTGTTGTTACCTTGCAGAAATCATTTTTGTGAATTTAGATAGTAGCTCAGACAACAACAACTCAGACTCATATAGCACTTCTCAAATTAGCACTTCCGAGGAGATAGATTATGACTCTCCAGAACCACCTAAGAGTTTGCTCAAATGGTACCACTATTTGTCAGATGAGTACAAGGACAATGGCAGGTTTTGGGGTTCAAAATTAGGATGTAATGAAAGTGATGTAAAACTTTCTTGGAAAGATATTGAAAAGGCTAAAGCATGTATGTTGGCTAAAGCACAAGCATCTGAGGCATCTTCTAAGGCTAAAGTAGAAGCATGTGGGTCAAAGGTTCAAGTAGAAGCATGTGGGTCAAAGGCTAAGCTACAAGCATCAACTAAAACACTCATTGTCAAAAGCCCTGTACCAATAACAAATTGTATACTTGGGCTTGCAAATGCTAAAACCTGGGATGCTATTAAAGGCAAGACCTTTGGAGTGTACATGGGATGAAATTAAAAAGAAAATGGGAGCCAAGAAATCAAAAACTTATGCAAATAAGGCAAAGGGGAAAAGAAAGGTGTCATGTGGAAGCTGATTATGCTCTTGCATTTGATCAAAGTTTTTTGGGTAGTCTCACATGGTAGTCTAACATGTATTAGATGTTAGCTTTTGTTTATGTTTTGTTTAGCAATCAAACTTTATGGTGACTTATGTAATGATGATTATGTACTCTTTAAAACCTTATGAAATTTAATGTATTGGTCTGTTTGGTTTGTGATGTTATTGTCTGGTTTGTGTGTTATTGCAGCTTGCACATTGCATTTGCAGCTTGCATATGCACATTGCATTTGCAGCTTGCATTTGCAAGCAAGCATTTGCACATTGCATTTGCAGATTGCATATGCACATTGCATTTGTACATTGCATTTGCAGCTTGCATTTGCAAGCAAGCATTTGCACATTGCATTTGCAGGCTAAAGTACTTATTAAAAGTGAAACAAGTTGAAAATAAGCAGAGGGAGAAGAAGCCACGGTTTAATAAGCAGTTTCTATAAGCAATTAAGCATGAAGTGACCAAAAGTGTTAATAAGTGTGACCATATGTTGTTTAAAGCAAACAAATGTGTATTTTGTGTGACTATTGATTATCCAATAGCCACATGAATTCTATATTTGTGTGGCCTTTTGTAATACGTGACCAAAAGTGTTAATAAGTGTGACCATATATTGTTTAAAGTGAAGAAATATGTATTTTGTATGACTATTAATCATCCAATGGTCACATGAATGTTTGTGTGGCCTTTTGTAATATTTAGTCACACAAAGCATGAAATTTAATGATGACCGATTTCACATTTTGTTCTAAATAATAGCCACATAAATACTTTACGATGTGACTGTTATGAATATATTGGTCACATATAATCACCTTAAATGTGGCCATAAACAAAATTTAGTCACACATTTGTGATATGTTGTGGCTATTGTAAAGGCATATAGTCACATGATCATGCTAGAAGTAAATGTGACTATACACATTAGCTTTTGGCAAGCTAACACAAAGTAAACTGTAAACACACATATTAAGTTACGTGACCATATGTACTGGATTTCGGCTACACTTAAATAATGTGTGACAAAACGTTTAGTGTGACCACATATGCCATTTGGTCACAGTGTTCAAGTGTGTGACATATATTTGTCACTATTTATATGTATATCGTGACTAATGCTTCAAGCTTACTTGTATTTGTCACGCGTTCCAAATTCATATGTGGCTAAATATATTACCAGTTACCTTTAGCTACATAATGTTCGAATGTGTGGCAATACAGTTCTAATGGTCACACAATTGAAATTTTCATGTGTGGCTAATTAGTAAATGTTGTCTATTTTGGTACCTTTAGCCACATAAATATGTGAATGTGTGGCTGTTCATCTTGCCCATGTGTGACCAAATCTACTTTTTATACTAGTGAATGAACATTGCACTTGTTCTAATGGCTAAGGCATTTAAACTAAACTACTCAAAACCAACCAACAACAACAACCAGAGAATTTCAGCAAACCCTCGTAATAGGCAGATTGCTTAACTAGTATGAATATGGGTCAAGACAGACAGATGCAGATGGTTGGAGGCAATGGTGGGAATCTGTTTAGATAGTATGCTGGGCAGAATATTGGGAATCAGAATGGGTATAATGCAGTACAGAATGTCAAGAATCGGGTTGTTTAGAATGAAGTTCAGAATCCGGGCATTCAGAATGTTGGAAATCAGAATGGGCTTATTATTGTTCCGAGGATTGCTAATCAGAATCCGAATAGGAATGGTAATGTTATAGAAGCACGGGCTGAGGGTAATGCGATTGAGAATAATGGTAATCAAATAAGGTGTTACAACTGCAGAGGATTGGGTCATCTTGCTAGGAATTGCACAATCAAACCAAGGAGAAGGGATGCTGCTTATCTTCAGACTCAGCTGTTGATTGCTCAAAAGGAAGAAGCAGGAATTCAACTCCAAGCTGAAGAATTTAATTTGATGGTTGCTACAGCGGATCTTGATAAGATTAAGGAAGTTAACGCAAACTACATTTTGATGGCTAATTTGCAGCGAGCATCGACATTGGGTACACAGACTTATAAAGCACCCGTCTATGACTCAGACGGATCAGCTGAGGTACACAACTATAACGATTGCTATGATAATGAGATATTTAATATGTTTACTCAAGAGGAGCAGAATACTGAGCTACTCGAGCCTATTCCTGAACCACACCAAGTACAACTGTAACATTTCTCATTTTTAGGTTATTTTCAACTTTAATAAATTCCATTATTTATTTTTAGAGTTTTACGCGTTCGCTTTTAATTATTATCTTATAGTTAAATCGCGTAAACTAAAAATCAATGATCAATGTAAACGGACATCAAACAAATTAAAGTTGACATCAAGCAAGTGTTATATGATTATTAGGAGTATAATTTATAACATTTCATAATTTATTTTTGTTGGTTACGTAAAACGCTTACGTTTCGCAATAAATTACTTTCGGTCGCACCCGGAAGCACCTTTACCTATCTACGCTTAAACAAATACCCACGTTTATACCCAATACTCAAAATTTAATTATTTTTCTCTCCTATAACACTTTAAAACCGGACATGAACATTTACCCATGAATTAAATCATTTAACCTTGTTAAAATCATCTTTACAAGTTGTAAACCTTACACCATAAGTACCTTAAGCTCATGGTTCTAAACATTGGCATGTCATGTGTACCTCCCCCCCCCTCTTATGCCGTGGCCTCCTCCTTGGGAGGAGGAGAGGTCTTACAAACTTGTCCTTTAAAACCATGAGCTCCCATGGTTTCATTTAGGTACTTCCATGGTTTCCTAAGTGTTATAAAAGGCAAGCAACTAGTTCTCCATAATCCCTTCACTCTTTCTTCAAGCAAATCAAAGCAAAACCCTCCCTTTTCCATCTCAAAACCTACGGCACACTTAATTTTTTTAGGGTTTCATTTTATTTTTCCATTCAAGGTATTCCAAGCATTCAAGTGTTCATCCTAAGACTACCTAAGACTACTCAAGGTGTTGGGAAGCTTGGATTCGGGTTTAACAAGGATTAATCAAGAAAACATATTATTTTATCGGTATTTCAAGTTCCTTACATGCTTACGATCCTCATGAGATGTATTATACTTAAAAAACATAAAAATGAATTTTATATGCCTCGAATGAACAGTAACATTTAAAGGTTTTATTAAATTGGTTTGTACATTTTTAAACTAAATAAAGTTACCACAAATCTTCTAGTTTATAAACCAACATCCTTTGTGTATAAATTAAGTCCTTTATCTTGTGTCCATGAATATAAGTCCATATTATCCAAAAAAAAATTCCCACGTATTTTATTACTTATCTAAACTTTATAAATAAATAAATAATTATAACTTGACAAATAATTATATAAATACTCCATTGCTTGTAAATCCTTGTTTTAAACATATTAATATATTTTAAACATTATCTTGATCACAAAAGAAAAGTAATTCATGTATACATATACATGTTTTTATTTTATAACATCGATAATTAAAACCTAGTGGATGATTTTAACTTATACACAAAATATATAAACACTTAAAATTAACTTATTGAAAGATTAGAGCATTTAGGGTATAACCTTAAATGAGTGTTTGTAGGATGATTGATGAACAATACTAAACCCCACCAAACAAATCCTAATTCGAAAATGGAAGTAGAAAACCCTAATTTCTTCAAGAAACCCTAATTTCAAACCTTCCTTACTTAAACCTTATATAAACCAAACCAAGCTTCCAAGACACCTTGTATATGATAACAATAACCCTTGTACACTTGTACTAGCTTAGAAATAAAAAACTATGAAAATATGTATGTGTGGAGGGTGAGCCGTGGGTTGGAAAGCTTCAAGGAGAGTGTTTGTGTTTTGTTTTTGCTTTGAGAAATGATAATGTGTTTACTTCACTTTATGACCACTATTTATAGCTAAAGCATGTAAGAATACCATTTTAGCAAAACCAACATATGGTTTTGTGTTCTTAAGGGCTGATTTCGGTTTATGATTCAAAAGAGGGAACAAAATGAGTTTTTAAGGAATTAAGTACAAGTTAGACTTAGGAGACATGTTTGGTTGGATCATACTTTGTGTAAGAATGAAATGACATGTCTTACATGCTTGCTTCTTCCCCCCCCCCCCCTTTGCCTTCACTTTATCCGGTCACAAGAAAGAAAAGAGAAGACCAAAGTGATGCTACTTTATAGTTTTTGATCCAAAGGATAAAGGAAATTGTTGTTATACAAGTTGGTGGAGGTGTAGGGATTTTAATTTCAAGTATAGGTGTGAGTATGTTACAAATTAGTTTAGGGAATGATTTGGGCAAGGTTTTTGAAAAGTTATTTGGGGATTAGTGTAGTATTTGTTGAAGTGTAGGTGAGTTATGTTTCGCCTTGCAGCAAAAAGTTAGTTTTATTGCGTTACGTAAACGTTTTACGTAAACTATAAAAAATAAAAAAGCGTAAAAAGTTATAAAATTATCATCCTAATAACTTCCTAGATACAGTTACTGACGTAAACATTTAGTTCGTTGATGGCCGTTTACGTTAAATGCTCATTTTTAGTTTACGCGATATAGCTTAATGGTAAAAATTAAAAGTAAACGCGCAAAGACATAAAAATAAATAATGGAATAAATGAAGTTGTAAATGACCTAAAAATGTGAAATGTTACAGTCTCCTCCCGTTAGAAGAGCCTTGTCCCCAAGGCTCAAGTCGCAACACTTTACGAAGGTACGGGTTTAGTGAAGAGGTGCGGATACTTCTTTTGAAATTGGTCTTCACGTTCCCATGTAAACTCAGGACCTCTCTTCGAGTTCCATCAAACATTGACAATTGGGATACGGCTTTGCTTCAACTGTTTGACTTCTCGATCCATGATCTCTATGGGTTCCTCCACAAAACAGAGCTTATCATCAATATGAAGTCCTTCTAACGGAACGGCTAATGGTTCCTCAGAATAACATATCTTCAAGTTGGATACATGAAATGTTTTGTGAACCCTGCTCAACTCTTGAGGAAGCTCAAGCTTGTAAGCAACAGATCCAACCTTTTCCAACACCTTGAAAGGTCCAACATATCTAGGGTTTAACTTCCCCTGTTTGCCAAAACGTACGACCCCTTTCCAAGGTGAAACTTTGAGCAGAACTATATCCCCAACTTGAAATTCCATCGGCTTACGCTTTTAATCGGCGTAGATCTTTTGTTGGTCATGAGCGGCTTGAATCCTTTGCTTGATCTGGATGACCTTCTCGGTTGTCTCTTGAACTATTTCTGGACCGGTGAGTTGAACTTCTCCAACCTCGGCCCAACAAATAGGTGAACGACACTTTCGACCGTAAAGTACCTCAAACGGTGCAGCCTTGATGCTAACGTGATAACTATTGTTGTAAGAAAACTTAACTAGTGGCAAATGTTTAACCTAACCATCCAAAGTCGGATCACAACGCACGTAGCATATCCTCGAGAGTTTGGATAGTTCTCTCACTTTGTCCATCAGTTTATGGATGGTACGCAATACTCATATCTAAGCTAGTACCCAAATCCTTCTGAAGTGACCTCCAGAAATTTGATGCGAATCTAGGGTCATGATCACAAATAATCGAGACATGTATTCCATGCCTTGTGACTACCTCCTTTAGGTACATCCTTGATAACTTCTCCATGGGGTTAGTTTCCCTTTTGGTTTGTGAAGATTGCCAGAACTTTGGTAAGTCGGTTCAACTATCACCCAATGGTGTCATATAGCCTTAACGATGATTAGGAAAATGCTTTGTGATAATAATCCATTATGATAGTTATACACTTCCTTGGGGATATCTCGGGTTGTTACCAACAAACCCGATGGCCTTTGGTGTTCGGCCTTGACCCTAGCACATGTCAAACATTTGCTAACATAGGTGGCGATGTCGGCTTTCATATTGGGCCACCAATATAGCTTCTTCATGTCTTGGTACATCTTGTCGGAACCAATGACATGGATGTGGGCATATGTTTTAGTGTGCGGCGTGGGTCCGCAGCCTGAACTGGAGACTCTTTCATCATGTCTCCTTTTCTTAGGCATCATTAGACTGGCCCAAAGTTGGTTGGTTAGAAGTTAGGTTAAGTCGGCGCTAGGGGGATTATTAAAGATTTGTCACTTCGGTTTTATCCTGCCTGTTCATACCTATCCTAATCTTCGTTTATTGTAGAATTCTCTCTTTTATGTGCTTCGGTTGAGTCTAAACCACGGTCTGCGCACTTTTAGACCTATATTTAATTAGGTTGCACTCAGATTTCGCTTGTCGATTCATTCACTTGATTTATTTCATTCACTCCCTTACCGAGGTGAGTTCATAGCCCCATGTTTTACTATATCAATGATTTACAACTTTTGGGGTGAGAAACATGCATTGTTTTATGATTGGACACAAGTGCACATTTTTACATGATTACGTGTTTGCCTAAGTAGCGATAACCCTCTGAGCCCATTATCATGAACTGTCAATTACTTTGTGTGAGCGCGAATGTTATAAATAGATCTATTTGGGATTGACGTCCCTGTTCGGGTAAGTAGCGCTCACTGTGCCGGTTTACCGGATAACGGAAGTAAACCATGTCAGATTCGGGATGTTGCGGGTTAGAACATCAATGTTGGCAATTTATATTGCAATTCATACATGTCGAGCTTCAGTGTCATGAGCTTAGGGAAACATAATTACATTTTGTGATGTTTGTATCTGTTGCATTATCACGGGGGAAATCTTGCGGTCCTACATTACATTTTACATAAACTTTGAAGTCACCAAACTTTATGTTGACGTTTTAGCATGTTTTCTTAGGTCAGTGAGGCCGATGGTGCTTAAGGGATACATTGGGGATACTCTTTTGGGGAGTCTTGCATTAAAAGATTTGGAGTCATTTAATTTTGGGATATTTGTTATATCTAAATCTTGTTATTTCAATGATTGAATAGTTTAAAGCATTGTGCTTTGTATTAACTATTTCAATAAATCCCAATGTATAGTATTTCAAACGACACTTTTAGCATTGTTGTTCTCATATCTTGTGCTATTTGATCTATGGGATGTAACGCTCACCGAACACATTATTCCGCTCTGCGGATCACTATTTAGGGTGTGTTACAGCATTAGTCACGACCACTATATATATAAATAGTGATCAAATATATGTCACACACCTTGAAAAACTGTGAACAAATGTCATATATGGTACATGAAGTTATTTTTTACTTGTCTAAATCTTACAGTGTCAACGGAACTTGTCACCACATGATTTAATGGATGACTGCTATCTTGGCTAATTATTTTGCTCCAATGTGATGTCTAGAACTCATGACAAATGAAAAGTAAGGTTCGAAAGCATATTAGTCATTCGATTGTAACAATATAAATAGTGGTAAAAAATATATAGTCACACACAGGACACTCGTGACCAAGATGTCATTTAAGGTCACCACTAAACTTTTTGTTCAGCACATTATTTTAGTTGTAGCAAAATCGAGTACATATGGTCTACGTTAAATTACTATGTAGTGTTTGTAGTTTTGTGTGTTGTTAGCTTGCCATAAGAAAAGCTAATGTTATAGTGCCATTTACTTCTAGCACGAATCATGTGGACTAAATGCTTTTCAATAGCCACAGAATATCATAAATGTAATATTTGTTTATTGTTGACTAAATTATTGTATGTGGCCACATTTAGAGGTAGATTATATGGTGACCAATATATTGTATAACAGTCATCATCGTGATGTATTCAGTGGCTGGAACTATTATTTAGATGCAAAATGTGAAGTAGAGTTATCATTGTAAATATCATATTAGTCATCATGATTGAGTGTGTGTGTGTCTAAATTCAATATGTCGTATCATTATAGTACACTGAAAGTAGTTGTTTATGTGGTCGTAAATCTGTATAGGACTTCAAGTTTTTGTTACACATTATTTAAGTGTAGCAAAAAACCAGTACATATGGTCACGTTATTAAGCCTAAACTACTTTTAGGTTTTAAAAGTAGACGTGTCTTTAAGCAATAGCAGGTCTTGATTCCTAAATTTATAAGCGGGACTTTTCCCCTCTTTAACCTTTTCAAAAAAATTCAATGTTTTAAAACCAAACTTAGAAAATATATTGAGCCCACTTATATTGCTATCACACCCAAAATTTCAATGTTTTTCAAACCAATATTTAACCACACCCACACCCTAACACTTCTAACACGACACCACAGTCATACCACCTCTGCCATCGCTAGTGCCCATCACTCTTGTTACTAAACTTGTTAGTACAAAATAAGTGTAGGGTTTAGAATAGGACTCAAATTATACGTCGGGTCGAGTTCCCGAATGATTTGAGCATTAGATCTTGTACTAGAGCAGTGAAGCTACTTAGTATAGTGTGAGTTCTGCATATCAAATATAACTGTTAGTCTTACCAGTGGGGTCGGAAACCCACGGTTTAGGACTCCGACGTAAAAGTAAGTAAACATGTAAGTGAGAGAAAGTATGTGTGTGTTTGTGTAAGAAAAGTGTAAGGTTTCTTTGTGCTCGATGGTCCCTTTTATAAGCTGTACGATAATATTAGGGTGTTTCCTAATATTTCGTTTGTTTAGTTTGAGTGGCCAGAGTGCCCCCAGTTCAGAGTCACGCCAACGCTCAACCTCAAAGAAACACACCACCCCCGCCCCCCCACCCAGGCCCCTCAGCCACGGCCCTGTCCGCAGAGTATCCCACCTTGCATCACAATCAATTTTACATTCCTCCCCCTCATGCAGATGCTCAGCCATCCCAGAGTGGGTCCCTTGTTGGGCAAGGTTCCGTAATATACCGTGTGTTTGGACGTTCTAGAGGAGCGTATGTGATTTCCTTGGACGGCTATGATGTATCCGATAGTAGGGCGCGTCCGCTTTGCTGTGTCCGGGCCGTGACCAATGCAGGATTGGGTTTAGTTTCGGCCCATGACTGCTAAGTTGGGCCCAGAAGCCCAAGTGATAGTGTGGCCCAAACTCGGAGGCTTGGTATGCCTACTATACGTCATCAAGTCCCCCCAGTCTAGTATGATATTGCCTGCGGACCATTGTCTCGCGTGCGGTGATCATTGCTAGACTTCAGAGTTATTGCTAATGTTTGCCGTCCTGTCGTGTGTAAGTAGGTCATGTGTCTTTGCGTCGCGAAGCTTCCTTATCAACGTTGGTGACGTTGAGGTGAGTTGCTAGACCGATGTTGTCCTTTTATCTTATGGCTGATGTGATGTATTTATAGCTTTTTTAACTGTTTCATAGGCGAACCCCAACCGTTGATCACGTAAGTGGGTCACACGTGTCATCATCTAGCTGTGGGTAGATATAAATACATTGAGGGTATAAATACCCCCTCCTATGTTTAATGTTTCCTTTTCCACAACTGTACTTTCCACCATTGTTGATTTCTTCGAGCTTTTCATCTTTATCATACGTCCGCATCTCATTTTCTTCTTTTTTCTAAGGTTCTTCGGACTTTTGGTTTGCATTTTTCCTCATTTAACCTCCTAAATGGCTAACTTTGCTGTTAAATATTCTATTATGACTTAAGAAATGGTAGATAGCTTTTGTGATAACTTTTATATTCCGACTGAGGTACACCCCACTGCTCTAGAGCGTGATAAAACCATTACCCAATTTCCAATCGGCAAAGTAGGTGTATATAGTAGGCTCTTTGATGTTTGTCAGTTGTGTCTATAAGGTATTCCGTTTTTTTTTACAATGTTTTTTTGGCCGTCCTTAAATACTTCCGCTACGCGATTATTTTAATTTTGTTCTTGTGGTGTGCATATTTCTTAATTATCGCCTTTTGGCGCGGCCCGAGTGTCCCATTTTGAAGTTCTGACGCGTGTACTTGGCTTTTTCCCCTCAGTGACCGTGTTCCGCGCTTTCTATACCCATACGTATAGTAACGGGTTATTTTCCTTTGCTAAGCGTTCTACTTTGGCTCCGTCTTGTTTTCCAAAACCTCCAGACTCTATAAAAAATTGGGCGAACCATTTTTTCTGGGTTAACTCTTGCGTATTTCCCATTTCCGTCCCTTTATACACAGGAGGTGTCCTAGAAAAGGATTCGGCTCCCCATCTTACTGCTCGTCAAGAGCAAACCGTTAAACTTCTTGAAAGCCATAAGGCTCCTTTCCGCCGGTATCCAGAGTGCTTCTTATGCCTTGTGGGTTTAAGCCCGTATTATCCTTTTGACGAAAATTCTTATCCGCCTTTTGATCGTCCTGACGGAACGGGTAGGTGTTATTTCCTTTTAGGAGTGGTACTTTTATATTATAAAACCTGATTATTTGATGTTTATTTTACAGATATGGGCTTGTTGGATTTTACAATGATGCTGTACCCTCGGAAGGTCCGGGTCGCGGTGGGGAGGTTCAGTAGGGATGATGATCATGTAACATTGTAGAGAAGTACCTGACATTGCCTTTGTCTCTGGTCATTCCTACGGCTGGGCGGTAGTAGTTTGGGCAGGACGCAACGGAGATCCCTGCTCCTGACTGAAGGAAGGGAGGAAGATGTTTGCTGAACGTATAATGCTTATTCTAGAATCTAGAGGACCTAGATGAGGGTTTACGGCTTAAGAGTAGTGATGGCAGAGTGAGGAGACACCCAACCATAAGGACCGTATACTACAAAGTTGTTCGGAGCGATCCATGAAGGTTAAGAAGAGAAGATTGAGAAGCATGGCGATGTATCTCTCCTGCTAAAAAGTTAGGGCAGTATCACCTGCCTTGCTTCCGGTACTAGTGGTAAACTCTTACCGGTATTAGAAACAGATCAGGCCAGCAGTTTTTCATTGTTGTGCGGACGGGAACAGCTTTGTTTTCCCTTCGTTGCTCCCCCCTTCTCAGGATGACGTGAAGGTTTTTTAGATTCTTCTGCCCGAACGAACCTCCGGATTTGTACTACTGTAGAGAGGTATATATATATATACCCTTTGTCAACTTAATTTCCAAACCTTTTCTAAACATCAATTCTCTTTTGTCTTTACAGCTCTAGTGCTTTGGCCATTCCGGTAGATACTACTGCTGCTGCCACAGCTTCTATCGGGGCTGCTGCGACTACTAGATTGGCAACAGATGTTGATCCAGACTTGGCTGGTCCCTCCTATCCTGAGGAGTTAGAAGGGTCTGATGACTCTTTTTATGCACCTACTACCTTGGACCCTTTTGAGGCAAGTGCTGGTATGTTCCTAGGTGGAGCATTACCAATGATTTACTGCTAGATGACGGGTTTTTTTTGCCGCACCTTAGTGGACCGTGTTGCTCCTCCTGCCTTCTTTTCTGCTCTCTGTAGTATGGACTATGACTAACTGTACACGGAGTTTAACATAGGGCAGCACGGCAAGTGTGTCTTGGGGCGGAGGTGAGGTCATGTGCGGAGCATGAGCTGGAGCTTAAGGAAAAACTCAGGGTTAAATATGCTGCTCATGGTAGGTTGCTGGGGGAGATGGATTTAGAGATCCTAGAGCTGAAGTCCAAACTGGCAAAGAAGGTATGGGCAGAAGCCCACGTCGTGAGGTTATCCGCTTCGTGTTCAAGTTTACTTGCACTTGTCCTGTAGGTGGAAAGTCTTGCTTTGGACTGCGGATTACTGTGTCAGCTCTTCGAAGGTGTCACCATTACTCGAAGGCCATGACATCGCTTGCTTGACTCCCGCATGCCACTCATCTTGAGTCCGCTTGCTGATTTGATGCCCAGGTGGCTTGTACCGGAGGGACTGGGACTCAGTATTACTTTCGTTTTGGCGTCTGTTGCACGATTGGCTTGTCTTTGAGGTATGTCCGCACCTTTTATTCCGCATGTATATATATATATATATATTTATAAGTGTTCTTGCTTTTGCAGGTTTCTTCTCTGCGTGCTGGTTTTTTTAGAGGATTTCAAGGAGAAATTGGATAAGTTCAGCTAGAAGAGCAAGCTCAGAGCGTGTACATCGTCGATTCTACTTTTGTGGGGCTGAGCTTGAGAACATGTGATAGATGTCTCCGGGCGTCTGGAGGGGGAATTTTTTATCCTACCATACTTGACTCTTTTGGCCAGAAGGAGGTTGGCTCTGACCCATGGAATACACTTGCTATCCTTAATGCTTGAAATCTCACGTCAGTATAGGGAATTCTGGTCAACGCCTAGGCCGAGGCTGTGGATTTGGTATGCAGGAAGGCTTGGAGGTTGGTTATGAGCATGGGGTCGCCGGGAGAAGTATTTCCATGGTCGATGCTTACAACCCAGAGGCTGCGAGAGCAAGTTATGTTGACGCGGTGAAGGCTCTTGAAGACGCAAGCTTCCCCTTGGTGGATTTGCTGAAATGTCCAAGAAGGATGCCGGGATGATGAGGTTTTTTAGATTGTTTTTTGCTGGACGGTCCTACTGTTGCGTGCACTTCCGGAAGTACTTATAGTGTTACGGACCATGATGGTAGAGGCTTTCGGTTCCCAATTCATCATTGCTGGTGATAAAAACTGACCCGTCGGGGAGAGCTCCCTATCCTTTGCTTGATGAATGTCCATGCTCGTGTGAGGGAGCCAATGAAGCATGCCGCGGCTTCTTTGCCAACTAATGTGGTAGATAGTTTCCACGCCTTGTCTTCCAACTTGGGGTAGGTGAAGCCAGTACTTCCGCGGCCCCTCTTTCTGTTGAGGACTATACTGAAGAAGACACGGACGAGGCCTTGGGGAGTGTTGTTGCCATCCCCAAGCTTGAGTGTTGTCATTTTTAGTTTTTCTCTTCATGCCATGACCGTATGTGGTCGCTGTGGTGGATAGTGTATTTGAAATCTTAGTTTTTTTCTCTTTTATTATGTCGTGGTTATTGTTCTCATTGTTGTGGCTATTTTCTGTTTGCCGGCCTGTATGTAATATGAATTTTTGCTTTTTTACCGCAGGCTTGTGTGTTAGCCTTTTGTTGCGGTCCTGCTTTCATGTTAGGACATGTTTTTATGTGGATGTTGGTACGTCCGGTCTTTAACTGAGGATGGTTTTCACAAGTTTATAATGTTGCTACCTTTTTATATTATATTGTACGTTGTTAATAGATGTCTTGTGAAATATTTGTGGGTTATTCTCACGGTTGCCGGGTCTTTTAAAATACCTTTACACACTAAGCTAATTTGATGGTTGCTCAACCTTTATTATCTCGGAAAAAAATTGTAAATTGCGGAGCATGGCTCCTTGCGTGCACGTCTTAACAATTGACATATCTTTGCAAAGCGAAAATAGTTTTAGGACTTAAAACTTATGAGGGTAGCTAATCCCCACTTTTCATTAATATTCAAAAAACATTACAAGATAAAGAAAAATCGAAATATTGCCCACCAAAGCATCATACGTGTCGGGCGGGGTGCTTACACTGCATGTATTATAAACATTTTCTGAGATTACAAATAGTTCCATGTTTGCGGAAGTTCATTTCCTTTATGATCTTAAGAAACTTGTATGCTCACCTTTCCTAAAGATCGTAACTTATATGGTCCTTCCCTTTAGGGCCAAGGTTCCACCCCCGTCCTTGGCGTGGCTTGTATCATTGATACGGTAGACCATGTCCCCCGGCCTGAAGCTTATGATTCAGACTTTAGAGTTGTAGTACTTTTACATCTTAGCTTTACTTTTTGCCTCTTGAATTGCTGCTTGTTCTCTTTTTTCTTCTATGAGGTCCAAGTTTATTTCTAAGGCTTCGTCATTCTTCGTCGGGTCTACTTCCGCAGTCTGAAGTGTTGGCATGCCTATCTCTGCTGGTATGACTGCTTCCGTGTCGTATGTTAGTGACAACGTTGTCTCTCCATTGCTTGATTTTATCATGGTATGGTGCGCCCATAGGACGTGTGAGAGTTTTCCTATCCAATCCTTGCTTCTTTCATCTAATCGATCTTTGATTCCTTCTCCCAGACTCCTATTTGCTCTTTCGACCAAGCTATTTCCTTGTGGGTGCTTCACGGAGGCAAAACACTAGCGGATATACAATTTTTTGCACCAGTCTTTGAATGGGTTATTCACGGACTGATTTTCATTATCCGATACTATTTCCCCTGGTAGGCCAAATCTGCAAACAATGTTGTCCCATATGAACTTCTTCACTTGATTGCCCGTGATAGTCACAACAGTCTTTGCTTTAATCCATTGGGTGAAGTAGTCAATAGCTACGATCAAGAACTTGACTTTGCCTGGTCCCTCTGGGAAGGGTCTGGCTATGTTGATCCCCCATTTATAGAATGGCCACGAAGACGTAATGGGCGTTAAGTTTTGTTGCGGATTTCTCAGAATGAGACGATGGACTTGGCAGTCATTGCATTCCCTTATTAGTTTTTGCGCATCCGTATGCATTGTTGGCCAGTAATATCCTGTCCGGATGGCCTTGGCGACCACGGATCAAGGACCGGAGTGCATGCTACAGGATCCTTCGTGTATTTCTCTATGGACGTAGTTTGCTTGAAGTGGTCCGACGCAACGGAGCCACGGTCCCAAGTAATATTTCTTGTATAAAGTTCCATTGATCATGGTGTACCGGGATGCCTTGCGACGTACCACCCTTGCTTTCTTTTTGTCTTCCGGAAGGATTTCCTTTGTAAGATATTCGCATATGGGTGTCATCCATGTTTTCCCTTCCTCCTCCACTATAGCGAGGACCTCCTTCTCATGTATAGACTTTTCCTTTAATTCCTCCATAAGTACTTGCTTACTGAGGTGTGCAAATCTTGTAGATGCAATCTTGCTTAGGGCATCCGCCTTCTTGTTCTCGCTCCGCGGTACTTGTTTGATGGAGAATTCCTTAAAGTTACTTACGAGCATTTTTACTTTTTCCAAGTACTGAACCATACCTGACTCCTTTGCTACGTAAGAGCCATTGACCTGGTTTGCTACAAGGCGAGAGTCTACATTTGCTTGAAGGTTTTTTATGCCCATTTGTTCTGCGATCCGGAGACCGGCTATTAATGCTTCATACTCAGCTTCATTGTTGGTAGCCTCAAACCTAAACCTCATGGCGTACGTGAATTCAACTCCTTCCAGATTTGTCAATATCAGCCCGGCTCCGGAACCATCTATACAGGATGACCCATCTGTAAACAAAGTCCATGGTTCTGGTAATTCTTCTGGCTCTGCCATGAGTTCGTCCGGGGATTCTTCATCCGGTCGCTCTACGATAAAATCTGCCAATATTTGTCCTTTGATCGATGTCCTTGGCCTGTATTGGATGTCATATCCTTCTAGCTCAAATTTCCACTTTAGCATCCTCCCGCTGATTTCTGATTTTGACAATAATTGCTTTATCGGCTGATCCGTAATTACAACAATTGTATGTGCCTGGAAGTACCTTTTCAGCCGTCTGCTTGCGCTGAGCAAGGCTAATACCAATTTTTCCATGGGGGTGTAGTTGATCTCCGGCCCTCGTAGGGCACGGCTCACAAAGTACACTGGCAATTGCTTGCCTCCCCTTTCGGTCATTAAGACTGCGCTGATAGCTTCCTTGGCCGCGGCTAGGTATATGATTAGCTCCTCCTTTTCCTTTGGTGCAGTCAGCATTGGGAGTTCCGCTATGAGTTTCTTCATCTGTTTGAAGGCTACTTCGGCTTCCTGAGTCCATTGGAAATCGCTCTTCTTTGTGCACTTCTTCAGGGTTTTGAAGAACGGCAGTGATTTTTCAGCTGATTTTGACAGAAATCTGTTTAAACTTGCGAGTTTCCCGTTCAGCTTTTGTACGTCCTTAAGGCATCCCGGAGACGGTAGGCTAAGGACCGCGTCTGCTTTATCTGGGCATACTTTCAGTCCTTCAGCGTTTACTTTGTAGCCCAAAAACATCCCCTCCTGCATTCCGAAGGTGCACTTTTTTGGATTTAGCTTCATATTTATTTGCCGGAGAGTTTTGAATGTTTCTGCTATGTCTCGGATAATTTCTTCTTCCGTATGGCTTTTTATGACCAAGTCGTCGACATATACTTCCAGGTTACGTCCGATCTGCTTTTGGAATGCCCTGTCTACTAAGCGTTGATAGGTTGCCCCGGCATTCTTCAGGCCGAACGGCATCTTTGTGTAACAGAATATCCCTTGGCTCGTGATGAATGCTGTTTTTTCTTCATCTTCCTCTGCCATTTTGATTTGGTGGTACCCTTTGTATGCGTCCAGGAAGCACTTAAAAGGGTATCCGCAGAGAGACTCTACTTTCCAATCTATCTCCGGCAAAGGATAACCATCCTGAGGGCATGCTTTGTTTAGATCTTTGAAATCTACACACATTCGCCAACTCCCATCGTGTTTCTTGACCATTACCGGGTTGGACAGCCAGCTGTGATAGTGGACTTCTTTCATGATTCCCGCATCTACCAATTTTTCCACTTCCTTCTGAATCGCTTTATTCCTTTCCGGTGCTTGCCCCCTTTTCTTTTGTCTGACAGGTGGGCATCCTTCTCGGACATTTAGGCGGTGCTCCGCCATGTGCCGTGGGACGCCCGTCATATCTGCTGGCCTCCAGGCAAAGATGTCCAAGTTTTGTCTGAGCAAAGCACATAGTTCTTTGCGTCCTTTTTCTGTTAGGGTAGATCCTATGGCTATTGTTTGCTCGGGGTATTCAGGATGAATGGCCACTTTTATCTTCTCCTCCAACACCTGACTGGTCACGGGGTGTTGTGTGCTAGGATTGGAGATCATTGCACATTCCTTGGGGATGACTTTGCTACTCCGTATTGTTACCGTTCCTCCTTTTACCGGGAATTTTAACATTCCGTGTGCTGTGGATGGTACGGCACAGATCTTTCTTATGCCCGTTCTGCCTATTATTCCATTGTGTTGAGATGGTGACCTGATAACCATGAAATTCATCCATGCGGAAGTGGAATGATCTTCGTCACCTATCCTTACTAGTAGGGATATCTGACCTATCGGCCAAATGGTTTCTCCACTGAATCCTATGAGTGACGTACTGACGTGGTAGCTGGGATCATATGGCTTCTTATTTTTGCCCGGAGCCTGACGAAGCAATATTCGTATAGAACTTCTGAGGACGCTCCTCCATCCACGTACATCCGGTGCACCACGTGCCCTCCTATTTCAGCTTCGATGATCATTGGTCCTTCCGTTCCGTCATCCTCTCCTGAAGACGGGAAAGAGATGATTGTCTCCAGAGAGAAACTTTGGGTAACCCTTTGTTTGGCTACCTTCTCCCATGATTGAATCATCAAAATGGCTAGGGGCTTATCCTTTCCGGCCGTTTCCCCCTTCTTTGGTACCTTTGGCTTATCGTTCTGTTTTAATTCTTTGATGAATTGCGACAACTTACCTAACTTGATCATCTCATCTATATGCTTTCTTAGCTGCATGCATTCGTCCGTGTGTTTTCCGTGGACGGAAGCATCTTATAGTTTAGGTCGGTCCGGTTTTTTTTTTTTTATTGGCTGTGTCCGGCAGTGACAATGCAGATTGGGATTTAGGTTTCGGCCCTTCCCCCCCCCCCCCCCCCCCCCCCGATCTAAGTGGGCCCAGAAGCCCATGTGATAGTTTGGACCAAGCCAGGGAGGTTGGTCTATGCCTACTATACGTCATCAAGTTCCCCCCCAGTCTAGTATGATATTGCACTGCGGGCTATGTACTTGCGTGCGGTGAATCAATTGCTAGACTTCGGTTTCTTGACAATGTTTTGCCGCGTTCCTGTGATCAGTTTCTTTTGCCCGCGAAGCTTCCTCATCAAAATTGTGATGTTTATGTAACTTGGACCGATGTTGGTCCTTTTTATTTCCTGACTGACGTGGAACGGATGTACAGCCATTTAAACTGTTTCCCTTGGGCTGAAATTTGATAGTTGATCATTACAAGTGGTTTCTACGTGGCTCATTGGTTGTGGGTTGAATATTCAAGGATCTCGACCCGATGGGGAGATTCTTCATCCTAATTGAGTCAATGTTGTTATAGGGGGTATCTGTCTTTTCGAGTTTCATCGGTATAGGTGATCGGAGCTCTCTTTTCTGCAGCAAATCAATCTCACAAGAGTTTTATCCCTCAACCACCACACCGTTGCACCTAGACGCGATCCTGCATTATGCCACTAGGGGTGTAAACGATCCGAGCTTTTAACGAGCTATTCGAACTCGAGCTCGTTTTACTCGAGCTCGAGCTTAATACTCACGAGC
This sequence comes from Tanacetum coccineum, assembly GCA_026074375.1. Classification (NCBI taxonomy): domain Eukaryota; kingdom Viridiplantae; phylum Streptophyta; class Magnoliopsida; order Asterales; family Asteraceae; genus Tanacetum; species Tanacetum coccineum. The sequence continues at coordinate 55,415 of BQNB010025255.1, forward strand.
TCGAGTCGATCTCGAACAAATATTAGTGCTCGATTAGTTTGACGAGCCGAGCTTTGAAAACTAATATTTGGCTCGGCTCGTTCGAACGAGCTAGTCGAGCTTAACGAGCCGAACGAGCTAGTCGAGCCGAACGAGCTACTCGAGCTTAACAACCCAACACTTAATATATAAGTTTTTAAGCTCATTTTATTTTAAAGTTTTATATATGTATTTTTTCTAGTATTATCAAGATTAAAGTTGTATCTTAATATTTTATTTCTAAGCTACATATTTACTTGAAGATAAATCTCCTCTTTTTCTTATACTTTGTTTTATACTGTACTCTTTAATTTTTCTTTCTTTATTCTTTTTTCTATGTTGGATGTGTTTTCTTTACTATTTTTTGAACATATGTTTTATTTTTTACTTCCATCTTCTATATCTAACAAGTACACTATTATTTTTTGGTTATTACTAGTTTTTTTTAAACAACTAAATGATAACTCTTTTAAGTTTAATCTATATAAATACACTTATTTATCTTACCTAAACTTATATAAAGCAGTTGAATGTGCGTTTTTATTTGCATAAGTGTTAAGTGATTTAAGTTTATATACTTTTGCTTTATAGAATGTCTATGAAACTGTTTCAATCAAATCTATATTGATTTATTAAACTTTTAAAAAGGATTGAACTCTTTTTAATAACAAGCCATTCACGTATAACAACTATAGACATGACATTATCATGGATTATGGAGTATCAAGGTAAATTTTAGCTAATTTGTTTTTTGTGAAGTGCAGTTGAATTGAGCCAATAAGGGTTTGTTATATTTCACTCTTACGAGTTGTTTTATGATATCAAGTTGCGTTGCTAAATTTTACGATTTTAATTGAGAGTCGAGCCCATGTTATAGTTATATGTTCATGCACACAACATCACATATAAAACAAGCCAAACACATAAAAGTTATAATAATTAAGCAATACTTAAATGGAAGGGATGATAAATTATTATAACCACTCATTTGAGATGCTTCTACTTGAATTAGATGCATATCTATCCATTTATATGCATCTCAATTAGTTTCGAAAATAATTTTGAAGTAAAAACGAAGCAAAGTATAACAACAAATTTGACCCGCATGGGACAAAAAATTACCATTAGGCTTCGATCCTATATTGATTAAATGCATATTATATACGTGCATGCATCTAGTTTTTCAAAAATACACACTATATAAATTTTGAAAAAAATATTCTTATCTTAATTAGAGGATTTTTATTCTCTTGATTAATCCACGGTTGCCTACTAAAACTCTTACTAATTTGTTTTACTACTTTAGGTCTGTTGCTCGTTTATTTAACACCTACTTTTCACTATTGTGTTCGTTTTACTATAACATTGTCAATCCCTGCTACCCAACCCGCACACAATACCAATTTCGTTTTTTTCGATCTAAATTCATCATCCGGAACTGTGATGTGTTAGTGTCTATCAGGTGATAATGATGATGAAGACATGCTACGCTGATTGTTGAGAATTCATAAATCAGTTTTGATTAGTTGGACGAAAAATGGTTTTGATTCTAATTGATAAAAGGTGAATGGTGATGAGATTAAAGTGAAATTATATTTATAAAAAACATATGAAATAATCTTGCAAACTATAAAAGCTTGTCGCTATAAAGTCATGTTGTTGTGCACGAGTACTCGTCTAGTAAAAGTATAAATCACCCAACGATGTATTTTTATAAGATGATCATATCACATCTCAAGTGATATATAGTGTTACTTAATTTTTATAGGTGCTTAATCTTACTCGATATTTTATCATAACTTTAAGTCGGTGTTATTATACTAGGTTTTACTAATTCATGTAATCATAATTTTTTAGTTTCATTTTATTTTACGCCACCTTGTCTGCGAAGGAAGCTGTTGAAGAAAGATGCAACACCTAAAAATGAAGCTCTCTAACAAACACATGGTTTGAGAATATTGTTATAAATATTGATTAATGGATAATGAGGTATTTGCTTTGTTTATTTGTTATACGTGTTTGAAATCGTGAAAAACACATCCTTGTAGCATTATAAATAAAACAACTCTATGCATGGTTTAACTTAGTTTGGAATTTAACTGTTGTATGTTTGCCAAACAAATAATCTCATTTCGTTTAAAAATAAAAAATGATAAATGTTTTATTTATCTTTTCTTGACTAAACTATAAATACTTAGACAACAGAACAAATAAGAATGAGTTTGAAAATATCAAAAGAATAAGAGAAATTAAAATTATAGGAGGGCATGGTTAGTATACTTATCCCACATCGCTTGAAAAGGAAAACTTTCAAGAGAAAAAACTATATTAAGCAAAAGCCCCACATCTATTTTGGAATACATTGTTTTGCTTTAGATGTTATTAAACATTGATATTGTGTTTTTAAACAATATTTGTTGAGCTTATAAGTTATATAATTAACTTTAGTTTGAGCATTTTAGAAACTTTTTTTATTAATTGTAAATGTAAATGAGTTTTCGAGCTCGAGCTTGAGTTAATAAGCGAGCCTATCAAGCTAATTTTTATTTGAGCATTTAAGCTTGAAAGTATATTTATTGTTAAGAGTACAAAAAAAGTAATTATACTTAAACGAGCTTCGAGCTCGAGCTCGAACAGCAAAATATATGCGAGCTCGAGCCAATTTATAAAAGTTTATTCGAGCTCGAGCAGAGCTCGAGCCGAGTAATTAATAAACGAGCCTAGCTCGTTTAGGCCAAAACTCGACTCGGCTCGGATCGTTTACACCCCTGCCACCTCAGAAGTTGTCCCACAGCAAACAATAGCTGAGATCATGGTGTCTTTGGATGTTCTAGTCGAGAAAGCCCGTGCACTATTGCAATTTCAATTATTTTCGGGCTTTCGGGTATGATTCTCTAATGTGGAATGCGTTTATCCCAAAGGAATACAATTGTTCCTTGTAGTTGACCGTTGTGGTACTCAAAACTACACGAATTTAATGTTGGTATCGTAAATTACCAGACAAAGCGTGGGGACAACGACAAGCTCATGAAATCGATACCTCCTCAGAAACGGATTATGCGCAAAAGGTTATATTCAGGGTATACACGGACCTTGCAAGTCAACCAGTTGCCATTACCTATGTACCTGAAGTGGTGTACAGGGTAATTGAGCTAACAGGGTTAAGTGGTTGGTTAAATGGTTTTGGGCTTTGTAATTAATAAATAAACATATTGGGCTGATCCGGCCCATTAAGTGGGGTACGGGTTGGCCCAATAATATTAGAAATAATCTCGGAGGAGTTTTATCCCTCAACCACCACACCGTTGCAACTAGACGCAATCCTACACTATGCCACCTCACAAGTTATCCCACAGCAATCAGTAGCCGAGATCATGGTGTCTTTCGATGTTCTAGTCGCGAAAGCCCCGTGCAATTTCCTTATTTTCGGGCTCGGGTATGATTCTCTAATGTGGGCTGCGTTTAATCCTAAAGGAAAAACATTGTTCTTTGAAGAAGACCCGTTGTGGGTCTGAAGTATACTCAAAACTGCACTGAATCTTAATGTTGGTATCGTAAATTACCAGACAAAGCTTGGGGACACCGACAAGCTCATGAGATCGTACCTCTCTGAACCGGAATGCGCAAAAGGTTATATTCAGGGTAATACACGGTGTAAGTTAGCCATTACCTCTTTACCTGAATAGGTGTACGCTAACGAGTGGGATGTGATTATGATTGATGCGCCGAGGGGGTATTATAAGGAGGCCTCTAGGAGAATGGGGGCGATGTACTCGGCTGCTGTGATGGCAAGGAATAGGAAGAAACTGGGTGTGACGCACGTGTTTTTGCACGATGTGGACCGGAAGGTGGAAAAGACTTACGCTGAAGATTTTTTGTGTAGGAAGAATGATTTAAATTAATTATACACATATATATATAATGATTACTTAATACATATATAGTATATAACTAAAATAATCAAATAATAAGAAGAGTAAGTATTCCGTAAGGTTTTTAAGAAGATTTACTTTTAACCAAAGTAAAATCCAAAACCTTCCCGGGTCGTATCATAACGAGGCGTGAATTGAGAATCGTGTTTAGGTTCGTGATCGAGTGATTTAAATAATCAAAGATTGATTTTGGATTCTATTTCTACTAATGCAAAAACAAATAACGGAAAGCAAACAATTAAAGGCAATTAAAGATTTAAACTTAAAACGTTAACGGGAATTTAAAAACGCGGCTCGAAAACCTAAATTATAAAATTTTAACCCTAACAATGCAAATTTATTTTTTAAAAGTCCTAAATGATTAAAAATAATTTTTGAAAAAAGAAATATATTTTTTGACTTTTATTTTATTTATTATGAATTAAAAACTGATTTAATCTAAAAATATTATAAAAAATATTAAACTAATTTATAAAAATCT
>BQNB010025256.1:0-59842 GCA_026074375.1 Tanacetum coccineum
AAAACCCTAGTTTCACTTTTCTTGATTAATACTTGAAAAAGGTTAGCCAATGCTTGGGATCACCTTAGAATATCTTATAATGGATGTGTATAGATGTGTATAGGTTGAATAAAATTTTGTATGGATTGTGTTGGGACATGGATTTGAGCCGTGAGCTCTATGAGTGCCAAAGGAAGAGATTTTGTTATTTTTGCTAAGTGTTTATGCATGTGTGAGCTATATCTTATAAGATATATGCATGTATGGTGCAAGACTTGGTCAAGGAGACAAGGTAAGGTCCTAGGGATGGTCTTGGTCTTGGTCTAAGTCAAAGAGACAAGGTATGGTGGTTTAATGAGAAGGCATGGGCTAGGTATTAATGAAAGAGATGTATACTTGACCAAACTTGGAAATTTTCTTATTTCTTTGAATCTCTTGCCATAATTTCGGCATAAGAGTGATATAAGTGAGATATTTTTGTAACTTTTATGTATTGGGTATAAAAGTGGGTATTTGTTGAAGCGTAGAAAAGTTTTGGTGGTTCCGGGAGTGCCTAAACGCAATTTATCGCGAAACGTATACACTTTACGTATCCGATAAAAATAATTTTAAAAAGTTAATTATTACTTTCGTAAAATAATATATTGCTTGTTTGACGAAAACTTTAATTCGTTTGGTGTCCGTTTACGTTGGTTGTTGATTTTTAGTTCACGCGATTTAACTTAACACTTAAAATTAAAAGCGAACGCGTACGAGAAAAGAAAAAAATAAATAGTGAAAAATGACAAAATGAATGATGTCATAAAATGACCTGAAAATACGGAATGTTACAGTCTCCTCCGGTTAGAAGAGCCTTGTCCTCAAGGCTCAGGTTGCAACACCTGAAGAAAGGACGGGTTTAGAGAAGGGATGCGGAAATTTCTTCCGGAATTGTGTTGATGAAGATGTGTAGGTTTTATGGTGACTACTCTCTGCATGACATGGTTTTTCCTGAATGCATAGGTAGTCAGCCTATGCACCAAATATACATAGGTGACTAGGCTATGTATATTTGAGGGCCAACGATGCAATGCTCATTTTCGTCAAAATAGTATGATGTATAAAATGGTATCAAATAGTGTAACGAAGTAATCAATAAAGTGAACGTGAAGTAGCTCATAGGGTGACAACAAAATGGTTTATAGGTTGACATCGAGATAGTTTGTACAGCGATAGATCATTGCAAGTATAAAGAATATCCGAACGAACGCAGAAGTAGTCAAAAAAATGAACGTAAATAATCACTCAATCAACAAAATGGACGTAAAGAGTCGTGTTCTAAAGGTAGGTGCTCCAAGGTGACAAGTTAATTGTCGTACTCCCATCAACTGGAAGGCTTCAAAACGATGGATTACGAAACAACATGTGCGATTCAAAATCATAAGAAGAGTGTTCCATCTCGGAGTCGAATGGTAAAATAACTAGTAGAATTTACAAAATATGCCGAATTTTCGATATCATCAAAAGGGAATAAAGTAAAGTCGCGTAAATGATCGAAGTTAATCATAAGAGATCAAGAAGAAATTAGTCCATATGTATAGGTATCCTTATATAATACCAGTATTGACGCTCAAGGGAGTAAATGAGAAATCAGGAAGTACACGAAAATCAGAGTGATCAATATTTATATATCAGACCGATGTAAGGTAAATAGTAAGATGTCATATGATAGACGTAAGAGAACGAAATCATAGTCTAGTATTGAATACTCCTTATCCATGTAATAGTAGTAGGGATGCAAAAGAGAGCATATAAGTTACTTGGGAGCAAGCGCGTGCGGATATCAGATAAAACAAGGAGAGACTCTATATTTTAAAAAACATGGTCATAGTCTAGGTTTTGAAAACGACCTAGTTCTCTATGACTTCAGCTCTGATACCATCTGTAACACCCCCAAAATCTGGTCGCAGCGGAATGGTAACAATGGGGTGCTACTTCATAGTCCAAACGCACAAGTCACAGAAAACGACCTCAAAAGAGACGTTTAATAAAATGTCACATTCAATTTAATTAAAAATGTCAGAGTTAAATATGTTCCATTTATAATGTATTAGAAAACATTGTCAAAACGTTTGTCAAATAGTACTCAAGTTATTAAGCCTTCAAATATATATATATATCCGCGCGACTCGAATGCTCCCAATGCTCCACTAGCAAAATAGTAACCTGAAAATACATGCTAAAACGTCAACAATAATGTTGGTGAATTCATAGGTTTAAGAAAAAAAAACAGTATTGAAATAATTTAAGTAAAATTTCAGAAGAAAAGTAGCGTTACAACATTTAAAAGTGTTATTTCCGAAATCCAAGTAGTGATTTAATAAATCTAGTATCAAAAGAAAATAGATTAACATGTTCTGTAGTGGACCACAATATCTGACTCGGAGTATGGTGGATAACGTACGTATTTCGATTAAGTCCAAAAACAAGTAAAGTAGACAAGGAAACACTTTCACCAAGGTCCTATATATATAACAGGTATTAGTGCACTAGCTCAGACACCGAAGCCTTACTAGATTTTGCCCAATCGTAATATTGGTTGCTTGGCAAACCTGGGACACCTCTCAATGTTAAATGCACCTTGATCAACACTTGTGACCCAAGGAAAAGGTGGGATTGTCAGTCGATAGATCTAGCCTCAACACGCGCGCATTACTACAAATAGCAATAACGGTACATGATAAGTAGGGACTTAAGTGGCAATATAGTGACTACTTAGGCAATAATATTCAGGCAGTAATCTGGATAGCATACACTTTGTAAACACTTGTGTCCGTAGTAAAACAATCATGTCTAAAATTCACGGTTTCAAATATAGGTATTCACGATCTCAAATCATGTAGTAAACAAATCAAACTTAGTAAAAATAATCATGTAACGCTTACGTATAGAAATCAATAAGTTTATGTAGTAAAACGAGCATGTATTCTCACCCCGAAAACAGTTTAAGAAAACCATTAAAAGAGAAAAGGTGGGGCTATGAACTCACAAAGTATTGAAAGGTAATTGTACTGTAGTAAAATATACAAGTTTGTAAACGAGCATGTATTCCCCTCGCGGGTTTATAAAACATTGAAAAGATTGAAATGCGAGACTATGAACTCACCTTAGGAAATGGACGGAAAATGAATATCGAATAGGTAAAACATGTCACGGACGAGTCCGAAAGCAACCTAATTAAATACAGGTCGTATAAGTAGAATGTATTTATAATAAATACTACATCACAAGTTATAATGTTACACCACCAACTAATACTTTTTGTTATATTTATAAGTCGAAACGGTATTCAAATCGTATTTGTCAAATAATATCCATGTATTTGTACTCGTAAATAAAAATACTATACTTGTCCATTTATTTATTTATTTGTTAAAAACACTTGGTTTAATGTTTTTATTATTCGTATAATGTTATCGCATAAGTAGTTTAATCGTTTTGTAAAATAATATTTATAACGTTAAAACTTGTATAAATATTATATGAGTGATTCTAAAATGTTTCGTAAATTTTTTAAAAAAAAAACGAACCAACACTATTCATGCCAGGGAAAAGTGTCTAGTTTACAAATCATACATCTAAAAATTATGAAAATCGACAGGTTTATGTAAAATGTCGTTCCGAACAACTTTGTAGTTTTACACTTCGACTCAATCGGACCCGAAGACCCTCGAAAACGCAGTTTCAGCCGCTGCTGAAAGGTGCACGGTTTCACAGCTTTTATATTTATTATGTCAAATTTTTGAAACGTCGTATCTTACTCGTTTTAACTCCGATTTTAGTGATTCTTTCGAGCCCGTCTTCGTAATTAAAAGTTCTATTTAACTAAAATATTTTCCATCAGCCTACTGTTATGAATAGTAGTCAGTTTTTATAAAACTACTTTTATAAAAATACTTTTTATCGTAAACTTGCGATTAGCGTAACTTTTTCGTTATAACTCGGTTTTTCGAGTTCTTTACATGCTTGGAATCGTCATGAGACGCATTATTTTTATAAAACATAAAATCCATGCCTTGGATTTTGAACCAAAACAGCCTCTTAATAATAATTAGGTATTCATATATATAAACTTGTTTTATATACCTTTTCAACTTAATAAAATACCACAAGTTTTTCACAACCCTTTTTTATCCTATGTCATACATATTATTATGTCCATTAGTTCATACTTTGTCTAAATGTCTAAATTAACAAGTCCTTAACAATGCTCTTTAGCCATAAACTTCCTTAAGTAACTTTTACTTTACTAGTTTATACATACACTTTTATACATAAACCAACATGGTACAACATTTATAATCCCATTATAACATGACATCACCAACCTCATAACATATGAAAAAGTGTACAAAATCATACTTACAAGCAAAAGTTCATTTCACATGTTGAAAAGTATCCTAATGGTGATAAGCCATATAAACATTATATATGCACACATGAAATCATAAGTATGAAATGAGTGGGGTTTTAGATAACCTTAGGTAAACGAGTAAAGAATGACCAACAAATCACACCCTGTGATTTAAATCCTAGCTTGAAAACAAATGATGAAAATCCTAGTTTTCTTAAGAAAACCTTAACTAGATTTTTCCTTTGCTTGATTCTTGTAAAGACTTAACCATGCCTTTAAACCTCCATGGTAAGCCTTAAATATGATGTAGGATCACTTGTAAATATTGTAGATAAAAATGTATGGATTGTTTGTGGATTTATTTTGGGACGTGGGCTAGGAGGGGGAAAAGGAGAATTGTGTGAGTTTTTACCAAGTAAATGAGTATGTATGTGTTTAATTACACTAGCTAAGGAATTATATATTTCTTGGACAAGTCAAAGACACAAAGAGGGTCTTAAGGATGTCTTTGGTCAAGACTAGGAAAGTATGAGCACTTGGTTCCCTAAGTTGGAAATCATCCCATGATTTCAAGGAGTATGTTTTTGACTAGAAAATATCTTTGTATTTCCTTGGTCCTTGTTGTGCCGTATATTTGAGGGGAGGGAGCATAAGTTGGTCATTTTTTTGTGTCTTGGATATTTTATGTGCTAATTCTTATGTACTTGAAATATTTAAAAGTGTAGCTTAAGCATTTAAGTGTAAACTTGAAAAATGTAAGTCTTGGTTGATATCTCTTATGTATAATGTGACTAGAAATTATAACATGGGTAAAATTTTATAAAACTTTGGGCATTGAAAATAAAAATGAATATTTGTTGAAGCGTAGATAAATTTTAGTGGTTCCGAGAATGTCTAATCGTATTTAATTGCGAAACGTAAACGTGTCACGTAACCAATATAAAAAAAATAAAATATATAAAAAAAATAATTAATACTTTCGTAAAAATAATATATTGCTTGTTTGACGAAAACTTTAATTCGTTTGGTGTCCGTTTACGCTAATTGTTGATTTTTAGCTTACGCGATTTAACTTAACACTTAAGATTAAAAGCGAACGCGTACGAGAAAAAAAATAATTAGTGAAATATATGACGTCGTAAATGACCTGAAAATACGGAATGTTACACCCAGATATATCTGGGACCGTCGGGACCGCCACCAGCTAGCCGTTGGAAATCCTGTCTATAAATACTGCACTATTTATGGCAGAAAAACACACCTCTTTGCACGATTTTTTCAGATAACTTTCTCTCTCTAAAAACATTTTTTCTCTCTCTAAATCTCTTGATCACTAACATTGTTTGATCTTATTTCAAGTGATTCAATCTCATCTTTCTTATTCTTCTATTAAGTGTAAGAGAAGAACATTCGTATTCGCCAAAAAATAAATTGTTATTTAGTGATCTCTCATCTCTTCTTCTAAGTATCAAATCTCTATTATAATTATCTTGTGTAATTGTGTGATTATAGAAACAACCCTGAAGAGTCACGTGTAACTGATATACCCAAAAAATAATTAAGCGAACCCAGATCAGTCATAGCAAACTCCTGATGCAACGAACTGATAATCTGTTGTAACAAACTCTTAGAGGAAGCAGTAAGAACAATATCATCAACATACAATAACAAATAAGCAGTATTGGTACCCTGTCTGTAGATAAATAGAGAATAATCACAGCGACTATGAGAAAAACCAACCCGGGTAATAAAGGATGCAAATCGTTGAAACCAAGCCCGAGGGGCCTGCTTCAACCCATATAAAGACCAATGTAACAAGCACACATAATCAGGATGAACAGAATCTCGAAAACCAGGAGGCTGATGCATATAAACAGTCTCAGGAAGATCACCATGTAAGAAAGCATTCTTGACATCGAGCTGATGAATCGGTCAATGTCAAGAAGCAGCAAGGCTAAGAAAAGTCCGAATAGTTCTGGGTTTAACAACCGGACTGAAATCGAACACAAAACCATTTATTTCTTTGGTCCTATATAGCAAACTGGGCATTTGTTGCCGCGGTGTGATCTTCCACTACAGAGTCTAGTTGGCATGGGTAAGATACAATCTACTTCAAAGTGTCTTTGATTTTCATAGTTTGTTTGCATTCCATGATGTCGTTATTTTGAAATAATGTCTACTGTTGTAATTTTTTTTTAGGTACTGTACGGGCTAAGAAAGGATTAAAGGTTCATAACTTGTTCTAGAGTTTTTTCTTTTGAAGAATAGTGAAAAACAAATGAAGTAAGTGACTTTTTGTGGTGTTCTTAAGATTTTTTTGAAGAATGAAAAGGAAAAGAGATAGAATAAAGTGATGGGTGGTATATTGGTTTACGGAGTGATAACTTTCATCCTGTTATTGAGATGAAATTGAAGTAAACCCCACCTCAAATATGTAAATGACACATTTACCCTTATTTTCTTTGCTTTTTTCTATTTTTTAAAAAGGTATATTCGGAAATTTTTATGTAACTAGTTGATAACTTTTCTTTCATATCTTTCACTTTTTATAACTTTGGTGAAATGCCACTCCTGAGCTAGCACGCTCTCCCCTTGAGGCGCAACTATCGGAAAAGGAAGCAAGAAGAACATAAACTAAAGAGTTAAACTGCAAAAATTTCCATGTTGGTTTGTAGTTTGTGGATAATCATCCATAGCCGATACTATTGGCACTAATCATCCATGGGTGGTGAAACTTTCTGCAAAAATATCCTAGAGGGGATGATTTTTGCAAAAATTTTTGTTAAAACTTTTCTGCAAAATCATTCCCCAATAAGGATGATTTTTGCCCGAACATTTGTCACTCAGGGATTGATTAGTGCTCCGCAATAGTATCGGATAGGGATGATTAGAAGTGCCAAACTACACCAACCATAGGGATGCTTTTTGCAGTTTACTCTAACTAAAATACTACTTTCTTTTCTTCCTCTTTCCTCTTTCTTCACTTTACTTTCCTTTTCTTTTTTCTTCTACCTTCTTGTACTCGTGGTTATATATGTGTGTTTATTTTTTCTAAGAATAAGGATTTCTGGATTTGCTACCAGGCTATGTGAATATTCGAGATGACGACAAACTTTCATTCTAATCATTTTTCGTTATTGTTTTTCTCCATTTGTTTGTTGAACATTTTATTCTAACTCTTCAGATTGTTGTTTTTCCTTTGGTAAATGCTCATCATCACTTTGGTTTGTGATTTTCATCATTTATCGTTATTGTTTTTCTCTATTTGTTGTTTTCAATTCCTCGACGATGTTTATAAATGAACTGCGCTTTTTGTCTAAATAAAAGAGAACCGTCTATTTCTATTTAAATTTAGGATTTTGATAAGATGTGATCACTCGACATATGTTTAGTCATGTTAACAAGAAAACATCTAAGTAACTTTAACAAGTTTTGTAACCCGCGTTTCGTCGCGGAACGCGAGAGACTAACTTTGCAACGGAGCGATAACCCAATGAGCTATTTGCGTTAATTGTTTTTGAATTTTTTTACGGAAATAGTCCTTCAAGGACTAACTTTGCAACGAACCGATAACCTCAAAGACTAACCTCAACATTTTTTTTATAAAATCGTATGTATTTCAGAAGCATTGCAATATTGAGCTCGTTTTGTTCGCAATTCAACGATCTTTTCAATGACAAATTTTTTTTACGAATGAATCGACAGATATACGTCTCATATTTGATAAATAAAGTTTGTTATATAGAAAGGTTGTAAATAAGTATAAGTTTAAAGTCGTTTTAGTAACTTGTCACCATACTTTGGGGTATTTTTTTTACATCGTCAGTTGTGAGCTTTTTGTATTTTAATATTAAACTTGCTTGGCACGGTATCCTAATACTGAGAAATAATACATAATTAGAGCATAAATTTTTTGTAAAGGAAGTTTTTTAATTATTGAGTTTTTATACGTTTGTTAATGAAAAAAAAAACAAAAATTTGATAAAAAAAATTTTACTGAACAAAATTTTCAACTTGATATAGTTTGATGCGTAATTAAATTTTGATGCAAAAAGTCAAAAGAGTTTGGATACAAAAACGAGTTTTTGATGCACAAAAAAACGATTTAATGCACAAACATTTTTTTTATAATTTCTTTTCGACAAAATTATCCACTTTTAGAAAAACTTCATTCACAATTTTTTTATAAACCAACATACACGATCTTATGAAATTGTTTAAGAATTTTTCAAGAAGTTTTTGAAAAAAAATTATCCTCATTTTCTCACGAATATTTGTCTTTTTATTTAATCTTTACTCATATGAAAAACATTTGTAAACTTTTACTGATTCTAGCATCATTTAGCATTCTTCTAACAAAACACTTGAATTAAGCACCAAACTTATTTGTTCATAAAACTTAGGTAAAAGGATTTGTACTAACCATCGCGGTGTGGGTAATTTATTTTTATCTCAAAACCAAATCATAGTAGGCGGATAACCGAATACATCACACATGGGTACCTAAAATGAGTTGTTACCCGCGATTCGGATCACGATTAACCATTTTAAACGTTTGATCGATTTAATGTATGTACAGATATCATGTTATAGAAATTTATTAACCGTTAGATAAGATTTTAAAGTCTATTTATAAAATTATTTTGTGAGAACAATTGCGTTCAAATAAGCATAAATAACATATTAACAAAAAATAATATTTGTTCGACATTTATAAATTGTATACAATTTTCACACATATATGTTTAGCGGATGTTTATATTAGGAATAAAAAAGTCATTATACAAAAAATAGTGTAATCTTCTATAATTATTTTAATATTTAGTAAAAATAACTCATTTATATTATACACGGTTCAATTCGGTTAACCTTCGATATTTAAAAATAAAAAACCGAAACCGAACCATGATAAACGAGTTTTTTCGATTTCAGAATCAGGTTTTTCGGTTTCAAATTAAGCGATTTTGCTCGGTTTTTTGGTTTCTCGAAGGTTTTGGACACCCTAAAAACTACTATAACTTCACCCAGGGACGGATGTATGTGGTGAATAGGGGGGCAAGTGCCCTCCATGGTTGGCCCAAAATTAACAATTTTTAGCGTTATATATTTTTCATTATTGGGCTTGCCCTCCACCCAAAAACTAAATTGCCCCCCGCCGAAACTTGAGCCCATAATTCTAAAACAAGACTATTGGAATACAAATTTTAGTCAAATACATTATCATTCACGAATCAAACGAACAGACTCTTTTCCCCAATTCATCAAACCACAAATCACAAATCACAATTCTTCAATCATTCAATCTTTGGTTTATCAATCTTTAAATTGAACACCTTCAATCAATTCCCCAAAATTTCACAACTCATTAATCAACACTTGCATCTTTTGAGTGTGGTAAGTGATAACCCTAACCTCAATTTTAATTATGTAAAATATAAATTTGTGTTATAAATTACAAATTGTGTTATTGTTAGTTTGTTAGTTTGTATAATTGTATTACTTTATCAGTTTAAAATATACTGATTTTGTGATAGGATAATCATCTTAATTTTGTGCTAGTTTTCTTGTCCTTTGTCCAGTAGCTTTGAACAATTTTGTGAATTGTGATACTTACTTTAAGTTTTGAAAACACTAAACTAAACTTGAACAAAGTGTAAGTAAGTTAGTTACTTATACTTTCTTTGTGTACTTCAGTAGACAACGCATAATGATTCAGTATGTATGATACTTATACTTTTCTTTGATTAGTTTTGTGTTGATTTTAATTTATCTAACTTTTACTTTGTCTTTTTTTCTAGTAGATATGCAAATTCAAGAGTTTAATGATCGTTTTAGTGAGGCTAACTCCGAATTACTTACAAATATGGCTTGTTTGAATCTGTTTAATTCACTCATTGATGAACTTTAATGTATCGCCGACCTCGTATAATGTGGGTGAAGATAAGGAAAACATATTTCTTATCCGTCTGGTGTGTCGGTTATAAAGTTAGCTTTGATTTGCCGTTTTTTTCTTTTTTTTTTACAACCGATGTGTAAGAGATGTTTTTCTGCAATGAAGATTGTAAAGTCGGATTTGAGGGAATGAATTGGTGAAAACTTCTAAAACTCTTGTTAGTTTTATCTGCCGTAGAAAGAGAAGCACTTGCAAATGTTAAAGATGAAGATGTAATGAAGCGGTTCCGAAATATGACAGATCATCGAGGAGAAATGTAGATTAATTGTTCGGTTAAGGTAAGATACCTTCTATTGTTGTTTATTTTTTTATCCTTTTTTGCTAAAACAAGATGTGCTTTTCTTTTATGCTAAATATAGCTTCTTTTTTTGCTGCAGGGATTACTGGAATAAATGGTTAATATTTTGTACTATGTTTTCGGCTATTTTTTATACACTAAAAGCCGGATAAATTGGATGTTTTGTTGCTCGTTTAAGATGTTTTAGCATAGTAAAAGTTGTTTTTGGACCTCCTAAGCTGTTTTGAAGCACTTTCTCAGCAATATAAGTTCTCATGGATGTTTTAGCACAACGACATTTGTAAAGGTATTTTTTTGCCCCCATCTTTTAAATTTCTAGTTCCGTCACCGCTTCACCCAATTTATTTTTGGACCGCTTATAGCCGTTTCTATAAGGTGGTTGCTAGTTGGTGTATGACTGTATGTCGCCCAAAAGTATCGGGTCGAGCTATTTAATTTATACGACTTGATATGTTTGTTTAGATGTTTAAAAAATGCTATTTCTTCGAATATCCAAGCGAGAAACAAACTCGCATGGAAATAGTCATGAAACATCTACGCTCATCTGAACAAAAAGCCATGCGTGATTTCGATCGTTTAATTTGTTGATTAAAGAGTTTATACTGGTTCTTTTTATTCCAAAACTTTTACATGTAAGAGCATAGGGTATGACGGTGAGCTCTCCCGCCGAATCCCATGCGGCAACATATTTGACGCCGCCAAACTCTTATCGTGTGTTGAGGTAAAGATTTGCTGGGCAGAAGGAGGGTCGTCCTTCCGTTGGGCTTTGACCCCCAGTAACCCTGTAGAGATAACAACATACGTTAGCCTCGCCCCGGGTGTTATCTAAGACCAAAGCCTCCAGTGTGAGAATAAGTATTTTGATGTTGGGATAGCCGTTAGGCAATATTAAGTGTTGTAAATGGCGTATGAATAAGATGTTTGACTTAATGAGATTGGGGTATTTATACTACCCCAAGCACTGTACCTGACAATCACAGAGGAATGGGCCGCCGAGCTAGATGGCTAGGGCATTGTTCATTCCTAAGGAACAGAATCCCTAAATATCCGGATCGGCGACGCACGCCTAGGTATCGCTATGAACCGATGGTTATTAGGGGTTACATGGATAAAAGGATTTGTTGGTCTTTCCCAATGTGCTAACGTTACTTATCCTTCTGAGATACTGCTTTGACACCGGGAGGCCCATACCGACTGGTGTTAGGGTATTGGTTCGGTTTAAGTGGATGGTTCACGCGACATAGGTCTAGCGACCATATACACGAACATGTCCCCCCAGTGTTGTATCAGCACAAGTGTTGATGAAATACTTTAGCAAACAATTTTTTTTAGAGGGGGGGAGCGAGCGTCTCCCGTCTTGGTCTTATTAATGTCATAATTACCGAGAGTTAAAAAAGCCTGGTGAGTCATATCTGGGTATCCGTGATGATGCCACGTGTCCTGGTAATTTCGATCGTGCGATTGTGATTGAGCCATGTCGTGCACTAACATGACGCGACGTTTGATTCTCCTCCCTTTTCCTCTATAAATAGGGATAGCCACATCTTCTTTTTTACTGCTTTCGCATCGCACGACTCTTAAGCTTGTCTGCTTCCTTCTTCAGGTGTGTGTCCTCCTCTTGTCTTTCTTTTTCTTATAATTTTATTATCTTCCCTCCATAACCTTTATGATGTCTGTGGATAACTCCGACAATCTTGACATTCCGGATGCTGATCCGGTTGAGCCAGCGTTGGAAGCTGTCACCCTTCCTAAATTTGACATGCACCTCTACAAGTCTTCCTTAACTGAGACTCGCGTTAAATGGCTCATTAAATGCTATAAGATTCCAGAAGAACTACATCCTCGTGTTGTGCCTGAGGGAATGACAATGGACGAACTGCCTAATGATGCGATGGAGTTGTATGTTCATCATTTTCAACAAGGGGGATTAAGGGTGCCCTTTTCCACATTTTTCCTAAGGGTAGTATAGTATTTTTGTGTTCATATTTCTCATCTTGTTCCGATATGCATAAACCGCACTACTATCTTCGAGATGTATTTTCGGGCTCTGGATATTGGCCTCACTGTGCCCCTTTTTGTGTATTTTACAAATTATGCCCAAACAAGATAAAGTGTTTTCCTTTTAAAGTAGAGTTTGGAAAGAACTGTAAACCATGTTTTTTTTTTTTTTCAAGGATCCCCAACTAGTTTTAAAGAAGTGTAAGGATAAGTTTTTCTTAGTTGACCGGTGGGCCGCACCATCGCTTAGCCTTAGAGGCACATGATTTCTTGCGTGGGGACCCCCTTCCCCAAACTCGATGAATTTAACGAGTCAGACGTTGAAAGACTGCGTAAGATTGTCATAACTCTCCATAAACCGTCTCCCATCCTTTTGTATGTTGTTGGTCTCTCTCATGTTTGTAAGCATGCCGGACATGTTCTGATACTAAAACGTCCGAAGGGGAAGGGTAATACCCTTATTTTTGTTACTTATTTATTTTGCTTATTTGACTACCGTGTTATATTCCTTATCGTGTGTTTGCTTGTTTCTTATGTTTTTGCAGTTCTTACAATGGCTGAGTTTTTACATCTTCCTAACTTTCGATGCTACAAGGTTGCTGCTGGCACCCTCATGCCGCTCGGTGTTGCCCGGGTGACCCATTTGACCCCTCCAGCTAACAGGTTAGAGGACATTCCACCTAAGACGGGAGATATGGAAACTGTAGAGATCTCGTACAGGAAAGTTCTTGTCAAAAAAGAGAAGAAAAAGAAGAAAGTTGAGGCAAAGGCCGCAACAAAAGCTGATGATGATGCTCAAGTTGAGAGGGTTACCGGGAAGAGACGCGTTGGAGAGGAGGGGACCTCTTGTAAGAAGAAGAAGACACGCCAAGAGACTCCAACTATTAATTTGGATTCCGAGCATGTTTCCTTGCCCACTCCAATAAATCATTCCAAACCCTTGGAAACTCTTGTCAACGAGATGTATATTTCTGAGACCGCTTCTCCCAGCCGGTTGGATGCTCTAAGAAACCAAACTGACGAACAAGGTTGTGACGTGGTTAATGAAAATGTTGATGAGCATATGGTGGATGGGGGCGACAATAATGAACATGGTGACGCAGACCTTGCTAATGAAGGCCATGGTGATAATGCCGAAGGGCTATCCGGATTACGCACTCAACCGAGTCCTGCCAATCAATCAAGTACGCCCTTCTTTGGTCCCTGCTCTTAATTACATAGTTGTACTCCCTCTCTTTTTTTGTACATATGCTCCTTTCTCTTGTATGGCGACACCTTGAGTCTGTGAAGAAGTCTGATCGTGATAAAGCCGTTGTTGAAACAGCTGCGAGTGAGAATTCCCTCCCCTTTTTTTATATTATTACTTGCCCCTTTCTGATATCTAAGTGCCCTTCTTTTTTTAGGTTATTCTGCCAGGAGATTTGGTGATTTGCCTTTTACTCCTCAAAGGGGTCTCACTGATTCGAGCCGGATGGATAACTCTCGCGACTGTCGAGATATGTTGGCCAATCTCTTTACCCCAGCTCATAATGAGTTTCTGAATTATGGTTTGCCGGATCGCTCTGCTATCAAGCGGTCCTGGCGGTTATTTTGTCAGTCCACTCAGCAGCAAGCAAATGTTTTGCTCCATTTTGAGGCTTTGTCTGAGGAGCACACCAATCTCGCATACGCTCATGAATCATGTAAATAGATGAAGGCTCGCTATAAAGATTGTAAGAGATAGGAAAACTTCAGTCAGCTTATGATGAGAATGTCTCCGCTTATAACCAACTCTTGAAGGATTATGATGGAGCTTTAAACATTAAGAAAGGACTAAATAAGAGAGATGAGGAGCTGGAGGGAGAAAAGAAAGGGTTGGAGGAGGTCAACGCGAAGGAGGTGGATCGGATTAAGCAGCTTAAGGAGGAGCTTAAGAAGTCTGAGGAGGGTACTCATCAATTAAGGGTTGACAGGGAAAAGCTTGTCGTTAAGTGTGGCAATAGAGAGATGGTGAGACAATGGATCGTCATTGAGTATCTCCCTACCTTTTTCCGCCGGTTACATCAAAGTACCGAGTACAAGCGAGCTTTAGGCGAGTTTTTTAGTTTGGCCATTAGGAAAGGCTTCATAGATGGCATTTCTATGGGTAAAAGCCATAAATACTCTACGTACTTACAACTATAACTCATTATACTCTACTAATTCTTAAATAAGTCATTTAACCGTATGCCACGTCAGCAATTTTACTTGCTACTTGTACCTTTTTTATGTTTAACGGGTAGACTTGTAGTCAACACGTTTATCCCTTTGACTTTTTTGGGTAAAAGCATAAAATTACTCCATGTACCGGCCGTTGTATCTTCATTATGCTTACCAATTTAAAAACAATATATTCGAAAAGAATATTTTTTAAAAATATATTCGTAAAAAATATTTCTACTTTCGAAAAATTTATAATAAGTTTTATACTTTCGGAAGTATTTTTTTTCGAAAGTATATAACTTCGAAATTTTTTTAAAAAATTTTTATTAAAATAAAATTTTATTACTTCGAATATAAAATAATTTAGACTTCGAAATTTATTTTTATTTCGAAAAAAAAATTATACTTCGAAAATTTTTTTTTATTTCAGAAGTATAAAAAAAAGAAGTATACATTTTTTTATTTAGAAGTAAAAAAATTTCGAAGTTTATATAAATTTCATAAAAAAAATTTCGATAGTATAAAAAAAAAATTAAAATTTTTTTTATTTCGAAAGTATAAATTTTTGTTTTTATAAAAAAGTTTTAAAAATTTTTATAAAAAAAAGAATTTTTAGTGAGTTGGGTGAGAGTGTGGTTTATTTTTTTTTTGTCAAAAAAAAAAAAAGGGTTTATTTATTTTTTAGGGTAAAAGCCATAAATACCTTATGTACTCACATTTATAACTCATTATACTCCATTATGAATAGTGGACATGGCAAGGTATATCCGGTTATTGCGGGTCTTTTAGTTTATAATGAGTTGTTTACGAAATTCGGTCGAGTAAATGTGGTTTAAACTAAGCGAGTACATGAAATGTATTTATGGCTTTTACCCCATTTCTATCTATAGGAAAGAAAAGGATGTCTAGGCGATCCTTGCGGCTATGCCCAATGTGTACCCTGCCTCTTCAGTCGCCTTCATGGAGCAGTATGAAAAACTATTTGACAATAGGTACCCTTACGTGAACAAGGTCACGAGTACCTACCTGCTAGACCTCTCCGGGCTACAAAACATCATGCCGGATGAGACTGGTCCAACACCTGGTCAAGGACCTCGCGCCACCCCAACAACATCATATGCTTAGATTTGTTAAGTTTATTGTATTAGCTGGAATATGACTTGTAATTTGTTTTGTACTATTCTAGAGCCTGCTGTGGCGTTTGGGTATTATGCGTTTTGAACAATGTTATAGTTTTGTATGCATATCTTCGTATTTTTCAGTATCCCTTGTACGTGTATTGTGTTACATGAAATGACTTTGTTTAATTTGACGCTGTCAAAGTTAAAAAACATTTAAGTATCTTCAACTAGAGTGATTGTTTGGTCCACGAAATTTTGGCAATGTCTTGTCCTTGTCACTATCTTATCATGTGTTTTCGAGCGTAGATATTGGCCTACATATGTCAGCCGGAGGGGGTGACGGTACGGGTAGGGTCCAATAATTTTTATCTATTCCCCTTCAAATTTTCCTAAGACATAAATATTAGCCACATGTGTCAACCGGAGGGGATTAGCGGTTCGGTTGGGGCTAAAGAATAATTTATCTATTCTTTATTTATGGATTACGAAGATGTAGATATTGACTACGTGTGTCAACCAGAGGGGATTAGTAGTCTGGTTGGGGCCCCATAATAATTTATCTGCTCTCGGGACATAAATATTGACCACTTATACCAGCTGGAGGGGATTAGCGGTCCGTTGGGGGTCACATAGTAATTTATATATTCCCATATACATTGACTATGAAATGTTCTAGACGTAGCGAGCCATCCGTCGAGTCACATAATACTTTGTCTATCAACCCTAGTCATTGACTACATAGATCGACCGAACGGGATTAGCGGTCTGGTCGGAGTCACATAATTATTTGTCTACATAAGCATATCAAACATTGACATGTATCAATCGGGGTAATCAGCCACCCGATCGGAGCCACTATAACTTTATGTTTTCTACCTTAGTCATTGTCTTGTGCCGGAAAATTGATATACCTCAAGTTTGGGAGATAGCTTGATTGTCATTGATACTTTTGAAAGATTACATTAGCGATACGGAATTCTTAAAATAATAACATCTACAAGTAGCATCTTCGTAACTTAATTGCGTGCCAAGTACGCGGCACTTCCCTGTCGTCCATAGTCTGCAACTTGTAGGAGCCATTATGATATGCTTCCGTGACTAGATATGGGCCTTCCCATTTCGGGCCTAACTTCCCCAAGTTTTCCATGCGGCTGGCTTCATTTTTCCGGTAGTCATACTCACCTACCATAAAGGATACCGGTTGTACCATTTTGTTATAGTAGTGTTCCATCTTCATTTTACACTGATGAGGTGTCATTTTATACATTTTTTTGGGGCTGTTTAACCCCCTAAATCGTGTGTTTATGCCCAAAATAGGTACTTAATCGTTCTTTTTTTAGGTATTTTGCATTTGGAAGGCATTTGGAAGAATACACGTCGACTTGGGCTTACTTTGGAGAATGAAACGACAGGACTAGGACATACACCCAACATTGCTCAAGAATTTCGGTTATAGTTGCGCTTTTTATTTTATTTTATAAAAACCGGCATTCTCTATAACCTTGGCTCTTGATACCAATCTGTCACACCCCGTCAGTGGCGGAAACACGGGATGCGACGATACCGTTCATCGCACAAGATACAAGATCATACACTTTACAATTTACAATCATGAAACTTGGGTTTACATAAATTTTACAAGTTAAAACTTGACAAAATCAAACAATCAAAACCATCTTGACCCAGTCCCCTTGGGTTACATCTTTGCTCTTCCAATACCATTCACATACCTTTGATTGACACACCTGAAAATGATACTCGAAAACGTCAACAATAATGTTGGTGAGCTCGTAGGTTTGACCTTAAACCCAAAAGTTGTGCCAATATTTCAAACAGTGGACAATAGTGCAATATGACAGTGAATATATGCAAAAAAAACTTAGCATCACCGCTAATCAATAACCATATGTCACTTACGCACATAAAGGGCCTACCAGCTGGAGCACTAAAATTAGGGCAGGACCACACACAAACTAGGGTAAGCGTACCCATCCGCTCCAATAATCACACAAATACTGGGTAGGCGTACCTATCCGATCCAAACAATCATGCAACATAATATTCACATAGTAGTCATAAGCACATATCTTGTCCAAAAATCAAAACCACATTTCGCACAGTTCAATTCAAAACATTTCAAAACACATTTGAGTATCATTCTCCCCCAACGGAAAAACAGTAAAAGTAGGGCTACGAGAACTCGCCTCAATCAGCAATCAAAAGCAACCGCACAATCTCAAATAAGGCAAAACACAAACAATCTCTACGCAAGCGCACAATGGTACCCGATAACGACCTAATATATACTCACTTTATTAATATTCGTACAAAATTATTTTATTGTACAAGTGCCAAATTCCTCATTTCCATCCCAAAATCCCATTTCAACTTCATATCATTTCAAACTCGTTATCTCATACCGTTAACTTATTACAAAAACCGTCATCTCATTGGAAAATAGATAAGTAATATAAATAAATATTTATAATTAATAATTATAAATATATCTCGACAAGTCCATTCGGTAACCTTTGTCACTTCAAAATAATCATAATACGATTAAAAATGAAACGTTTACTCATACTAAACACATTAGAGAAGTTTCTAGAAAAATTATATTTTTTGTCTTTTAGTGAATTTATTAAATAAATAAAATAATTAAATAATATTTTATTATTTAAAAATCAAAAATCATGTTTTTAGGAAAATTTCTAAGTATAAACTTTTTATGAAATTTCGACATGACCCGTACGCTCAAACAACGTTTTCCAAGGTTTAAAACTTTATTTTCAACACTTTTTATAAATTCGACACTTTTCGACAAAATTCCAAATTCTCAATCTTTAACGTTTACTAAAACGTTTTTCCCAAAATATCATTCCATATCACTTCGTAAACACATTTTCACTTTCAAAATTCCATCAAAACTCTCATAACGACTAAATATCGCTTATTGGGCTTTAAGGCCCCCATTAAGAAATTTATAAGTCCAATAAACGATCCAAAGTCCAAAATTACGATCCAAGCCTAATAAATCCAAGCGTCCATTTACATATATAATATATACTTCTATGTAGAAAATAATCCGGACCATAACCGACTAACACAAAAAAAAGTAATAAAAGTCCAAGGCAATACAGCCCCATCCTCATTAAGGCCACGACTTAAATTGACTATTGGGCAGCGAGTCAAAAGCTCAAAAAATACGTATATAATGCTTAGAAAAAAGCTAATAAAGCTACGATACGTAATGGTTATTACCATAAGCCTAAAAAATAATCCAAAACATATGCCATAACGCAAAAATAATCAAAATCACTTTCCTAGTGATTTTGGGAATGGTTCGTGGCATATAAGCCCAAAATAAGCCAAGAAATAGCTTAAAAATAAGCCCAAATAAGCTATACAAGCTACTATAAAAAATAAGCTATCTAGAAACATATATTATTCAACCATCACGACCACAATATCAAAACTACAAAATCCATGTTCTTTCTTTTTTTATATTACACGAACCAAACACCCCTTTAATCATCCGTTTCGCTTCCAAAAATCAATTTTCACAACGATCAACTTGTACAACTAACATCTATGCATCAAAACAAACCCAAAAGGACAAACGAAATTTAAATTTGAAAACTTACAAGAAAATCTTCAAAAATGTATATTTTGACACGAACCGGACAACCCAAACGTTGTTTTAATGAACACCCAAATACTCGTATCAACCCGGAATATCACGTTCTCGATCAAAGTTGGAATTTTTATGGTGGATTGTTGTTGGTAGGTGGCGGACGTAGCAAGCACACACACACACACACACTTATGTGTGTTTTTTTTGAAAATGGATAATGAATGAAAAAGGTTTCTAGTGGAAGAATATATTTGTACACCCTTGGGACACATTAGCTAAAATTAAGCCACATTGTCCCTTAATCACCCATGACCGGCTATATCATCCAAGGAGGCCTCGGGTCTTTCTTTTTGTGTCGGGATCACTTAAATACTCGTAAAACTCATCTGTAAAATTTACCCCAAAGTTAATTAATATTTTTATTCACTTTAAAAATACTTTTCCATTAACTTAGAGTATTCACAACACATATTTTCACGTTACAACCCTTCAAAACTCATTTGGGACATTAACCGGCACGTTCAGCTCAACCAGCTAATTCGTTTTTTTTTTTTTTTTTGGGCATTTCTCAAAATTCACGTGTTAAACCACCCGGAATACAAATAACACAATAATACCTTCCAAAAAGGATTATTAATCACAATAAACCCTAATTCACCACAATTCTCATAAAATCACCACCGTCAACACGGTACAAAAATCTGAATTGACAAAAGTCAGATAGTCAAAGGACTATATATGAAATATTAAGAACACAAAAGGGCAAAGGTTACATTCTACCCCCCTTAAAAGAATTTCGTCCCCGAA
Source organism: Tanacetum coccineum (assembly GCA_026074375.1). Classification (NCBI taxonomy): domain Eukaryota; kingdom Viridiplantae; phylum Streptophyta; class Magnoliopsida; order Asterales; family Asteraceae; genus Tanacetum; species Tanacetum coccineum. Next base: position 20,365 of record BQNB010025256.1, read on the forward strand.
ATTCAACTACTAACATTACTAAACAAAAGCGGGTACTTCAATTTCATCTGATCTTCACGTTCCCACGTGATTCAGGGCCACGTTTCGAATTCCACCGAACCTTGACGATTGGCAATCTACAAACGGTTTCAACTTCTTAAACTCCCTTTCTAAAATTTCTACAGGCTCTTCCACAAAATTCAACTTAGCATCAACTTGAATCTCATCCAAAGGCACTTGCAGTGTTGGATCAGCCAAACACTTTTTAAGGTTCGACACGTAGAACATGTCATGAACACCATTTAATTCCTCAGGCAAATCTAACCGATAGGCCACAGGGCCTACCTTTTCGATAATCTCAAAAGGTCCAACAAATCTAGATGCTAACTTCCCTTTCTTCCCAAAGCGTACCACACCTTTCCAAGGCGATACTTTGAGCAAGACATAGTCACCTACACTAAACTCTAGAGGCTTCCTCCTCTTATCAGCATAACTTTTCTAACGATCAACGCGCAACCTTAAGTTTATCATTAATCTGTGAGATCTTCTCATGTATCTCTTGTACCTAACTTAGTCCCTATCGAACTGACCTTACCCCCAATCTCAGCCACATAATTGGTATGACACATTCTACCAAACACTCTGCCTCAAACGGAGCACATCTCACACTAGAATGATAACTATTGTTATACGAAAACTCAACCAACGGAAGATGAACATCCCAACTCCCTCCGAAGTCTAGGACGCACACTCTAAAGCATTTTTTATCACCCAAAGTCGAATAGAACGCTACTCTGAACCATCGGTCTGAGGGTGACAAGCCATACTCATGTCTAAAACGAGTCCCTAATCACTCTTGTGATTATCTTTATTTATTTATTTTTTTTTTTAATTTTTTTTTTGTATTATTTTTTTTTTTATTTCTTTATATTTTTTTTATTTTTTATTTATTTTTTTATTTATTTTGATTTATTTTTTTATTATTTTAATTTTTTTTATATTGTTATTGATTATATTTGACTACTAGTACTTAATGACTAATGAATTATGTTATTTTTTATTTTATATTTTTTTATTATTTTTATTTATTTTTTGTGACTAAAACTCATTTCTATAATATTATTGTTATTTAAACGAAGACTACGAAACCTACCTACTAACTACTATTTAGAGATTGAACTATTTTATTTTTATATTTAGACTTAACTACTATTTTATTTGTATTAATTGACTACTTTAAGTTTTATTGATTATTATTATTATCCCATTGAACTTGGACTCACTAAAGAAACGGTACTATTTTTTTGACCTGCTAATCTTCAAAACTACTACTTTGTTATTGACTTACTAATAAATATTTTAGTGACTACCTACTGCTTTTTTTATTTTAATTTTAATTTGATTATTTTTACTAGTCATAACTAGGACTACTACTTGAAACGTTTTTTTATTATATATTAATTAAAAATTTTTATATATGTTATTATTATGACCTCACTTAGCCCTAATATTTACTATAACTTCTGTTAATGAAATATTTGACTAAACCTACTGGACTATATTGAACTCGCTAACTTACTGCCAAAACCTTGCTGTAAAACGACTATTAACGATCCGATATAATCGAGATCGGCACACCATGTCTAGCAACTATCTCATTCAAATACAATCTAGCCAACATTTCCATCTTATAATCCTCACGCATAGGTAGAAAATGAGCAGACTTAGTCAATCGATCAACAATGACCCAGATTGGTGTCATGCCCACACTAGTCTAGGCAACTTAGTTACAAAAATCCCACAAGCTACCCTTCCCATTTCCATACGGGAATCTTAGGTTGCTGGAGCAAGCCAGATGACCTTTGATGCTCAGCCTTAACCTTCAAACAAGTCAAACACTTACTAACATACTCAGCTATATCCTTTTTCATTCCAGGCCACCAATACCTATCTCTCAAATCATAATTACATCTTATCAGCACCTGGGGTATAGAGTAACTAATCGATTTATAGCTTCATTCATATCAGGGTTCTTACATCACCCTTCAAAGGTACCCATATTCGATCCAGGTAGTATAAGGTTCCATCACTTCTATGTTCTATCATCTCATACAAACCTTTCTATAACCCTGCAGACTTATCCACAACCTCCTTCTGAGCCGCCAGTATCCTATACTTGATACTCTACTGAAGGGTCATATTCATAGCTTTAAATCTCTTAGGCTTTACTCTTTCCTTCCTACTTAGGGCATTAGCCACCACATTCGCCTTTCCAGGATGGTAGCAAATTTCACAATTATAATCACTAAACAATTCTATTCAGCGACGCTGTCACATATTCAACTCTTTCTGACTAAAGATATGCTAAAGACTCTTATGATCTGTATAAATGACACTCTTTATCCCATACAGATAATGTCTCCAGATCTTAAGTGCAAACACAACCGCACCCAACTCCAAATCATGGGTAGTTTAATTCTTCTCATAGAATTTTTCAAACTGCCTAGATCGCATAAGGCTATCACTTTACCCTCGTTGCATTAACACACAACCCTAGTCATATCCTAGACCCATCACCACTAAACCACAAATTCTCATCTGGTTCCATCGGGGAGAGCTAGAACAGGCGCATTACACAACTTATCCTTCAAGGTTTGTAATGCCAATTCCTGTTCCTCACCCCAATCGAAAACCTTACCTTTCTGAGTTAAGATAGTAAGAGACTTAGCTATCTTAGAAAAGTTCTCAATGAACCTACGGTAATTCCAATCCAGTACCAGCCAATCCTAAGAACTTAGGAACTAACGAATCTCAGTCGGAGTTTTAGGGGCTTTTTTCCAAATCTTAATATAACTTTTAAATCTTACTGAGGGTTCCCCCCCCCTACATGAATTCCATCACCAATTATCACTAGATGCCCCTAAGAAACTACTACTCCACTTCTCTTAGGCCAGAAATTCACACTTATAAAAACTTATCATACAGTTTCTCCTTTTTTGTTTTGAAGCATCCCCAAAAGCTAACCTTAAGAGGTTTCTAAAACTAAACGTGTTCTATTCTAACATGTTCTCTTCTCTGTTTTTCTCTTGAGTCTTAGAGTAGATTAAGATATCCGTCTATAAACACTCTCACAAAATATCAAGATAAAGGGTAGGGCCTACAAACGCTATTCATCAAATCCATAAAAACCAGCTGGTGCGATTAGTCAGACCAAAGGGGCCATTATTATGAACGTGTTGGACAAAAAATGGTCTATAAACGAGTTCTAAAAAGACCAGTTCTTAACTATTGGGAAATGTCATCTTCATGCACTCTTAATAATACTAATTGTATCCAGGTCCATACCTACGATCTATTCTTCTCTCGAGAAAAACTGCGAGAGAAGACCCCTTTCATTAGTCAAAAAGATCATCAATTCTAGGAAGTGGGATAAAAACGAATCTTAACAGTCCAACTTGTTTAATAATTCTCTATAATCAATGCACATCCTATAAAAAACCATCCTTTTTCCATAACAACACAAACATAACCCCACCCAATAACCCAACCAGACCCCCCCAATACCCTACCCAAATAAACAAATAGAATACCCAGATACCCACTCCCAAAAAATAACCGCAAATAATACCACCCGACCGCCAATAAAGAATAAACCAAAACCCATACCCCTACCCCAAAACCACCACCGACAACCACCGAAACCCCAACCGCGACCCCCCAACCAACCACCGACGCAGCTTCGTATTAATAAATACCCGGAACCACCGCGCCACGCCAATACCGCCAGACCCACCCACCACCCCCTACCGGCGCTCACCACGAACCCACGGCACAACCCAACCAAAACAATAACCCCAACCAAAAACCATAATACCACCGCCATACCATACCACCCACCAACCACCGATCCCCACCACCGGCGCTACTTGAAAACCACCCCCCGCGGGCGGCACCAATAAGGATAACTAAAACCCGAACCGCGCTCCCAAAGGCGACAAAACTTGGTCAAATGAAAACCTCTTGTCTTGGATATTCCTGAGTTGTCCCGACAACTCCCCAATTCAGAATAATTCCAAACGATAAGGAGACTTTTGCTACCACCGGCGTTGCACTCCACAGGGTTTAACTCCATTTTCCTAGAATAAATGGCGGATAATCCAGATAGGTCATCCAGGAATACCTTTGGAAAATCTCTAAAATCTCTAACCACAACAACTAATCTCATTTATGATTCTTTTCATTAGCCTAGCACTCCACTCATCAAAAGTCTCCACTTTCCCCCCTTTCTTTTCGGTCTCACTCTAATACAGCCTAAGAACCTTTGCCATTCATTTGGTAGTGGTATCCTTACTACCTTCCTCATCGGCAAATTGTTTTAAGCATTATAATTGAAATCCAGTCTATAAAGAAATTAAAATATATATAAGATGATTAATATAAATAAAAAAAATTTTAGATATATATAAAAAAAAATAATAAGATAAAAACAAAACCTATAATCACATCAAAACTAGCAAACTCCCATGCCAAAGGTATCAAATCGATGTCAAAGACATGACCCTCGATTTCTAGTTTACAACCCTTAATAACCTTATCAATCTCTACTAGCTACCCGCTAGCTATCTCAATCTCATATCTGAAACCTAAGTCGCTAGGCTCTAAGCCTAACAGAGGTATAAAAGTAGTAGAAACAAAACTATAGTCGGCACCAGAGTCAAATAAGGTAGTGCAAAATGATTGTTCAAAGTAAACATACCCGTCACAATGTTTTGGTCATGGCGAGGTTCCTCTGCTCCCAACTTAAATGCCCTACCCCTAGCCTGGTTACTTTGGTTTCCATTCCACGACGACCCCGTTATTACAGCAACTTTGGTTTGGAACGGATTTCCTTCCGGTTATTATGCTCTTATTCAATTAGGACAAGCTGACCTACATGTCGTTACTGAACCAACACAACTCATAACATGCTCTAATAGTTAAGTTTCTAGCATTGACAGGATTCACATTCCTCAGCACACCTCTACAATCCTTTGCAAATGACCTGGGCGGTTACAGTTGAAGCATGTGCGACAAGGCTCCTCCGGAGTCATGGTAGAGTTTGCACATTGCAGATGGAACACTTGGGGGGCCAAATTACCTATATTCTTCTCCTAACTACATGTTTCACATAAGTAGCAAAAACATTCCCAGTCCTAGTCCTCTTATTATTCATCCCAACATCTTATCCTGCTATTATTCCTTCCCCCCACATTACCTCTTTCCTAACTTTCTTAATTGATCCTTTCTTACAGCCTCACGATCAGATGTACCATGAAAATATCACAGCCTTCTGCATAGTTCCTTTGGCTCCGTTGCTCTGCTACTTATCCCAAGGATTTATGGAGCAATGCATACACATACCTCTCTAAAGTCATCCACTACTCTTTGGGTTACCAAATGCGAGGACCTAACCTAGCACTCATTGAAACCTATTAGTCATATACCAGCAGGCAGAAACCCCCGACCAATGGCATGATTCCACAACTCAGATCTAACTTTTGCATCTCATGACTATAAGACCAAACTCTTGGTATCATCATTAACCTTAAAGTCCCATCCATGACATACTAACAACAACTATTCGGCTAGCATGCCGGATCGAGAGATCCACTACGTTAAAGCCATACTCACAAATGAACCCATCAGTGTATGTTACTTTTGGTCATTACTACAACTACTCATATCCTGTACGTTCTCCATTTTCTTGATCCAACGAGTAAGAACTACATCACCTCCCTTACCATCATATTCCTTAGGGTTACAATCTAAGAACTCCTTATATGAATAACCTACCCGGTTGCCATTTACTAACACATTACCAACGTTCTCCTGAACGTTCTCGTTAACCACATTACCATTCTGATTTCCAACATTTCCTCGCTTACTAACCTGAGCTAGCATTAACTACGGATAAAGAGGTTTCTGCCATTGTTGGCAACTGATCATCGAGAAGTCGGGTGAAACCTCACATTGCTCCTTCTACATCCCATTGACGTCCCTCTCCACCCTCATTAGCTCCAAACCCTGGTCATTTCCTTGACCATTCAAATCCTCAACACGCTCATCATTACCTTCCCTAGGTCTTCTACCCCTTCCACCTCTACCAACCCGTTCCCCCTCCTAATGATTCGGCAGCAGGCCGGCCAACACTTTGGGTCCTCATCCTTGGCGGCATTATCTATACGAGGGAGAACATAGGAAACGTTAGGTAAGTGGGAAGACTCGCATATATATAGAATATCTTACTATATATAACCAGATATACACAATAACTCCACCACATGTTGTCCAACAATCGATTTGGTGTGAACAACATATATCAAGTAATGATGAGTTGTGATACGCTTTATAACTAACGTTGGACCACCGTTTAATAATTGTACCCTTTTCCCAGTCATATTCAATATTGAGCTCACACATTTTAATGACCGGCATAACTAAAGCACCAAACCGCGAATACACAAAAGCAAACGAAAGCGGAACACCGTGCACAAAGATCATATACGCAACTAAATGACAGATCTTAGGTTATAGTCTATGCCAATCCACCTAGTTCTCTATAACCTTGGCTCTGATACTAAAATGTCACACCCCGACAATGGCAGAAACTAGGGAATGCAACATAATGATCAATCACAACACAAGATACAAATAGATAAAACTACATTGCATAAACTTCAAGTGCTATGAAGACCATCAACCTCGAACAACCTCGAGTGATGTCCCAAATCGCAACTAAAATCCATAATCTCTTACAATTATTCAAATGCACTCACAGGGGTCCATAATCCAAACTTAATCCAAAACATCTAATTACTAGAAACCAAACAACAAAGCACGCAAGACTTCAAATTACCAATTCCACTCGGATACTTCTAAGTCTGCTATAACAATCACCAAACTACTCTTTTTTCACTTCACCTAAAAATGATACTCGAAAACAACAACAATAATGTTGGTGAGCTCTGTAGGTTTACTTAAACCCAAAAGTCTTTGCCAAAATTTCAACATAGACAATAGTTGCCAATATGAACAGTGAATATATGCAAACAACCTACATCACCGCTAATCAATAACCATATGTCACTTACACACCTAAAGGGCCTATCAGATAGAGCAATTAAACATCGAAATAGACCACAACACAAACCTAGATAGGCGTACCCATCCGCTCCAATAATCACACAAATACTAGGTAGGCGTACCTGATATGTGTGAAAACACATATCCGTTTTATATCAATATAGGCCCTAAAATTGACAAAATTGTGCTTTAAATGCTTGTATATTGCTTGTTTTGTCTTTGTGATTGTGGTAGGTAACGAGATATTGCAAAATCTCAAAGAAAATGGTCAAAACGGCACAAACACAGTACAACTTGGGAACGGAAGAGCACACAAAGAGCCGGGAGAATGCTATCAAAAGTCAACAGTGGTCAACTCAAGTCAACCTTCAGTCAAACATGGTCAAAACAAAAACACAAAATCAAAAATTCCCAAATCAGTCCCTCAAAGTTAACCAAATTGCAAAAATGGTCCCCTAAATCCTAACGGTGTTAACTCTTGTTTATAAAAGTTAACACCCGTTAACTTTCTTATAACAAATCCAAAGCCTGAGCCCAAATCCTACCCAGGCCCAAAACCCTTATAACCCCGGGTCAAAGAAAGTCAAACTCCCTCCCTTATAAGTAAAAAAGAAGCGGGAAAAATTGTTTCTACTATTCATCATCACTATCGATTTACCCCTCCCATCAAATCAAAGGGCAATTAACAATTGAGGGTTAGGATGGGTAATTCAAACGTTAAGGAACACGTTGGCAGAGTATTACATCATCTCTCACTCTCATTGGCCAATTCCCATAAGGGAATGACACGCGGGCAATGAAGGAAACACACCAAGATCTAGTATTTTGTACTAAATCATGCCTAAAAGAAGCACAAAGGCCTCTGACAACAGGGATGCCACATGGCAATATCCGTGTGCCCTCAATCTAATTAATCCAACGGTTCACAAGTTCATGCATTCAAAGTGATTGAGAGAATGAAGGGACAAGATCCAAGAGAGGTTAGAAGACCTAGAAGCATCTTTGGCAGGCTATAAATAGCCCTCACTCACTCATACACGGGACGATCTTTTTTATCTTGTTTTTTTTTTAGCTTTTTGAACTTTATGCTTATTAATTTTCATAAATAGCTTATGTAGTTTTAAATTCAGTCTTAAAAAAGTTTAATTGAAATCTCAGTTTCAACATCTTGTAAATCAGTTTTTTGTAACAATCCCGAATATTTTGATCAATTACGACGCTATTCAAATTCACTATTTTTTTTTTCTCATACCATAACGCTTTTAGATTTATTAATCGATACGTTAAAATCGCGTAAACTAAAAATCAACAATCAACGTAAAGCAGTCCCAAACAAATTAAAGTTTACGTCAAGTAATCATTTTATTATTTTTACTAAAGTAATAATTAACTTTTATATTTTATTTTTATTGATTTCGTAAAGTATTTACGTTTCGTAAATAAATACGTTTAGGCATTCCGGAACCACCAAAAGTTATTTACGCTTCAACAAATACCTATGTTTATACCCAATACCCAAAGTTTTATAAAACTTTACCTACATTCATCAAGTGAGCCAAAATTTCCATAAAGGAAACAAGCTAGAACATTTACATTACAAGTAATACACTTATAAATAAACTACAACTTATACATTTTTCAAGTAATACTTTCCTTATTACCAAAAATATATTTCTAGTCATTCTTCCTTAATTCCATGGGATAACCTCCATCTAGGGGAACATAAGAACACAAGTATTAACTAGAACATGTACATACACATCTCATTAAAACCTAAGCTAGTCTTGACCAAATCTCTTCCATGTTTTACTCCTAATGTTTCTCTTGACCAAGACTTTCCTTAAGACCCTCATTGTGTCTTTTGACTAGTCTTGGCAATATATAAACACAAGCAACTAGTAAATAAGCACATACACTTCACTTTTAGCTAGAAAACTTCACCATATCCTCCCTTTGTCTCTCAAAACCCACGGCTCAACATACAACACCATAAACAACCCATACAAAAATTATTTACAACATTTACATACATTCATATAACATATCTAAGGTATCCTAAGGTGATTAGAAGGTTTGGTTTAGAGTTTGCAAGGGTTAAACAAGGATAAAGGAAGATTAGGGTTTCATTGATTTTTGGGTTTCTTTGATTGTGCAAGCTAGGTTTTGGTGTCTAAACAAGGGTTTAGATTTTGTTGGTTATCACCATTACATCATACTAAGGTTAACTAAAACTCTTTATGTCTTTACTTTCATGATTTTATGGATATATAATGCTTATATAGTTAATCACAATTTAAGAAAGGTTTTAACATGTGAAATGGATTTTTACTTGTGATCATGGTTTTCTACACTTTTTTTATACGTTATATGGATGTTAAAATTATGTTAAAATGGATGTATAAGTCTTTGTTAGCAATCTTGGTTTAAGTAAAAAAGTTTTATTATAAATAAGTTAATTCAAAAGTCACTTAATAAGATTGCTAAGTAAATGTGAGGAAGGACATGTATCTTGGACAAGTCCTGGACAATATGGAACTAATTGACTATATAATATTATCTAAGACTTATAATAAAAATGAATTGTGGAGATTACATGATAAATTTATATAATTAAAAACCTATATAAACAATTTTATATAAAGAAATAAATATAATAACCTAATGAAAAAGAATGTTTTACATTAAGATTTAAAACATATATTTTATAATTTTATAAAATACTACATGTCATGAGGATTCCAAAAAGGTAAGAAACTCGAAAATCCGATTTATAACGAAAAAGATACGACAATTACAAGTTTTCGACAATAAATACTTTTATAAAACTATTTTTATAAAAGTTACTTTCACAAAGATAAATATATAAACATCAGTAAATAACATTTTGAAAACATATTTTATATAATAAATCTTTTAATTACGAGAACTGCTTTGAAAGAATCGCTAAAAAACGGAGATATAACGAATAAGATACGCCATTTACGGGTTTTACGATAACTAAACTATAAAAATAACTTTATAACTGCCATGAACAGTAAAAGTACTGTTCACCAGAGGACATGAAATATAAAAATGTCATATTTTGATACGTCGTCTTAATACGAAGGCGTGGACATAAGAAACGTAAGAAACGGGCTTAAAACGAGAAAGTTACGCACTATTCTATAACTTGTGCACTATTTCCTGAGATGAATAGTGTTGGTTCGTTTTTTTTATAAATTTTTGCGAAACATTTTGGAATCACTTTATACTTGTTTTAAACTTTATAAATGTTATTTTACAAAGGCGATTAAACTAGTTACGCGATTATACGAGTTCAAATACATGATTATTATTTATCAAATGCGATTTAAACATTATTTCACAAACACAATTAGATGGTGATGTAGCTATATAGAATTATATATGGTTTTAGTTTTAAATCAAATACAGATTCTAGGAGATTTCATATGAGTTCCTCTTCGTGGTGGGCGGTATCGACGAGTTGTTGGATTTACGATTTAAAGTGTCCTAGCTCCTCATACGTCACTACATGACCTCTTAATTATGATAGCCCGAACGATAGTATGATGAACTATACGACCTATAAATAATCAAGTGTTTAGTACTTATACGACCTATATTGGATTAAGGTTTGCAATCGACTCGTAAGCATGACTCATTTTTCTATGTGAATACTTGTTGTAACATTACACTTAAGTTATTCGTAGCCACCGTTTTCTACTACTTGCTTTATTAAATACGGGAGAGATTACATGCTTGATTTCTTCTTTAGAAACACAAGTTTTTTTCAAAACTGTATGCTATTTCCTGATTACATTATTGCCTAAGTTACCGTATTGCCATTTAAGTCCCCTTTTATCATGAACCGTTAAATACCTGCTAGGGGGGTAAAATCAACGCTAGTGTTATGGATAGATCTATCGGGACTGACCATCCCCGTCTAGGCTGTGGTTTCTAGTTGACCATTGACGCATTTAACATTTGAAGAAAATTCGTAGGATGTTTTTGTAACATCTGTATCCGTGTTGGGGCACAAACCTCGAGTACTGGTTTGATTACAGTTTATTACGTTAAGGTTCGGTGTCATGAGCTTAGGGCAATAATACAAAGTGTTAGACTATTGAATGTGTTTCATAGTCTACTATTACTTCGATCTTGTGGTCCACGCTATTTCCTGATAAACCTATGAATTCACTCAACAATTTTGTTGACGTTTTAGCATGTTTTAATCTCAGGTGCTGAGGTATAAGCTTGGATGGGAGCCGTGACGGATATCTATTAGAGGGATTCTGATTTCTTAAATTCAATGAAACTTTTGTCTTATAAAATCTTAATGTCTTTTTAACAAAACTATAGGGACCATAAACGTGAAAACTTTGATCTTTGTAAATGACATCGAATGAAACTTATTTTTAACGTCCATTTAAGGTCGTTTTCTATATCTTGATTTTCGTACTTTGACGTAGCACCCCATTGTTACCTTTCCGCTGCGACCTGATTTGGGGGTGTTACAGATTGGTACCAGAGCCAAGGTTATAGGGAACTGGGTCATTTTCAAAACCTAGTCTATAACCACAAAGTTTAAAGATTTTCTTTTCTTTCATTTTTAAATACAGAATCCTTCATCGCTTATCCGATATCCACGCGCGCGTACTCCCCGATCCTTACTTACTTTTTCTGATTACCATTATTGCATTATATAATCTAAACTATATAATACTTGGTTTAAATTCGATCTCTTACGTCTATCTTTGGACATATCAGTATCTATTTCTATCGGTCAATTATATAAATATTGACCATCCTGATTAAACTATGATTATTTATATCACTTTTCTATTTCCTTTTCTCTATTATTATCATGTGCCATGACTCTGCATACCTTTACAAATTCTTAACGAATTGTGTACGTATGTTGCCAGAATCATGCCGCCTAGGAGATTTAAGAAGAAATCGGTTAGGAAGATAGTGGAAAAACGTGTGGCCAGAGCCATTGAAAAATATGAAAAGACTAGAACTGAATCCAACAATGCTGGTGGATCTGGATCAGCAAATACTGAAGGAACTGTTGCACCAGAGGTGCAAGGATGTTCGTATAAGACATTTATGAATGGCAAGCCTCACTTTTTCAGCGGGACTGAAGGCGTAGTCGGACTGAAACGCTGGTTTGAAAAGATGGAGCAAGTGTTTGAGATTTGTAAGTGTGCTGAAGATGACAAGGTAAAGTTTGTTGTGTGCACGTTCGAGAGTCGTGCTCTGACCTAGTTGGAAACGGAAAATCGTTCAAGTACTGTTGGGACTTGCAATGCTAATCAGATCCCCTGGAGCAACGTAAAAGTCTATTATGACTACTGAATACTGCCTGCAGCAACTGAAATCCAAAGGCTGGAGCAATAGCTTTGGACTTTTGGACCATGAAAGAGATGACATCGAGGCATACAGAACAAGTCGCTTCCGTCCACGAACTGGTTTTGATGTGTCCTGAGTTGGTGTCAACTGAAAAGAAAAAGATTGAAAAGTACATTCGAGGATTTCCCGAGGGAATCAAAGGAAATGTTACTTCTTCAAAGCCTGCGACTTTGCATGATGCAATCAACATGGCTCGAGAACTGATTGAACAAGGGGTTCAGGCTAAGGCATTAAGGATCGGTGATAGCAATAAAAGGAAGTGGGAAGACCAGCAAGGGAACAACCATCACCAGCAGCAAAACCGAAGACAAGAAGTTGCTAAGATTTATGTTGCAACCCCAGCTAAGGGTAGAGGCTGCTACTCTGGGAACTACCATGGTGCAATAGGCAAGGGCACATCAAACAGCCAGGTCCGTGTCCTCCTAGGTGTGGTAAATGTCACAAGCTTGGTCACCAGGAAGGGGAGTGTCGAACTAGGATTCCTATAGCGGGAGGCAATTCGCTACATAATGTGACATGCTTTGGTTATGGGAATCATGGGCACTACAGGAGTGATTGCCCGGAGTTAAAGAACCAAAACTAAGGAAACCAAGTTAAAGGTACTGAAGCACGTGGAATGGTGCATGCCTTAGTAGGAGGAGAAACCAATCAAAACATTAACAACATGGAGGATGATATCAATGCTTAGACTTTTTCCCTTTAGGAATTCTCGCTTAAATTTCTGTTGTACTTTCGCTTAAATTTATGTTGTACTTTCGCTTCAATTTCTGTTGTACTGAATGATTTCAAGTATCTATCAAATTAACATATTATGAAAACGTCAATTCTACTTTAACTCTCTATAAATTTTTATACAAATCACTCCCACAATTATTAGGAAATTATAACATAATTTTTGACGAAAATGAGCATCGCATCGTTAGCCCTCAAATATACATAGCCTGATCAACTATGTATAATTCAGGAAGGACCATGCCCATGCTGAGAGTAGTCACCTTAAAACTTCTTGTCAAGAAACAATTTTCTATTTGCATCAAGTTTTGTGTGCGTATTCATAAAACGCGTTTACTTCTGGAAATCGAATTAGTAACCGTAGCAACTAAGCAGACCTTTACTCCACCTTACTATAAAGTCGACGTCATCTTATACCAAATCCTAAGCCACGAAGCCGAGACACATCACTAGCCGCCCTAGGACAATTCGCTATCAAACTTGCTCACCAAAAAGAGTTACGCCGATGTGAGGTGTAAGCCTTTAAAATTTTAAGCTGGCAACCGAGTTATGCTTAAGGTTTCGCCTTGGAAAGGAGTAGTACACTTTGGTAAACGGGGGAAGCTAAACCCTAGATAGGTTGGAACCATTGCTTACAGGCTTGAGCTGCCTCAAGAGTTGAGCAGGGTTCATCATACGTTTCACGTATCCAACTTGAAGAAGTGCCATGTCGACGAACCATTAGTCGTTCCGTTGGATGGACTCCATATTGATGACAAGCTTTATTTTATCAAGGAAAACATAGAAATCAGAAGTCAAAAGGTTGAAGCCAAGCTGTATCCCAAATTGTCAAGGTTCGTTGGAACTCTCGGCAAGGAGCTGAGTATACCTGGGAACATGAAGACCAATTCCGGAAGAAATATCCGCATCTTTTCTCCGAACCCGTACTTTCATCTAGTGTCGCAACTTGAGCCTTGAGGACAAGGCTCATTTAACGGGGAAGGACTGTAACAATCCGTATTTTTGATCAATGTACGACGCTATTAAAAGAGCACATTTAATTCTCTACTCGTACGCCGTTTCGCTTTAAATTTTTAAGGATCGATAACGTTAAAATCGCTGAACTAAAAAAACAACAAACAACGTAAGGCGGGGGGGGGCACCAAACAGGGGAATTAAGGAAGTTTACGGGTCAAGGGGGGGCAATCATGTTTTTAGGGGGTTATTTTGGGGGGACTGGGAAAGTAAGTGGAATTGAAGCTTTTAGGTATTTTATTTTTTATTGGATGTTCGTAAAGTATTGTACTTGTTGGGGGCGTAGAAGGTTAATTACGTTAGAGAGGCGTTCCCAGACACCACCGAAAAAATTATCTAACGCTTTAACAAATACCTATGTTTATACCCAATACCCAAGTTTTATCTAAAACTGATATCTCTCCTAGCTTCGCGAGCGCAGAGTGACTGGAAATTCGGAATTTACCATAACAAGGGAAACAATCTAGAACACTTGACTTACAAGCGTAACACTTATAAATAAACTACAACTTATACATTTTTCAAGTAATACTTTCCTTATTACCAAAAATATATTTCTAGTCATTCTTCCTTAATTCCATGGGATAACCTCCATCTAGGGAAACATAAGAACAGCAATATTATACTAAAACAATGTCCATACACATCTCAATAAACCTAAGCCTAGTGCATGACCAAATCTCTTCCATGTTTTACTCCTAATGTTTCTCTTGACCAAGACTTTCCTTAAGACCCTCATTGTGTCTTTTGACTAGTCTTGGCAATATATAAACACAAGCAACTAGTAAATAAGCACATACACTTCACTTTTAGCTAGAAAACTTCACCATATCCTCCCTTTGTCTCTCAAAACCCACGACTCAACATACAACACCATAAACAACCCATACAAAAATTATTTACAACATTTACATACATTCATACAACATATCTAAGGTATCCTAAGGTGATTAGAAGGTTTGGTTTGGAGTTTGCAAGGGTTAAACAAGGATAAAGGAAGATTAGGGTTTCATTGATTTTAGGGTTTCTTTGATTGTGCAAGCTAGGGTTTGGTGTCTAAACAAGGGTTTAGATTTTGTTGGTTATCACCATTACATCATACTAAGGTTAACTAAAACTCTTTATGTCTTTACTTTCATGATTTTATGGATATATAATGCTTATATAGTTAATCACCATTTAGGAAAGGTTTTAACATGTGAAATGGATTTTTACTTGTGATCATGGTTTTCTACACTTTTTTATACGTTATATGGATGTTAACATTATGTTAAAATGGATGTATAAGTCTTGTACAATCTTGGTTTATGTATAAATAAGTTAATTAAAAAGTCACTTAATAAGTTGCTAAGTAAATGTGAGGAGAGGACATGTTATCTTGGACAAGTCTTGGACAATATGGACTAATGGACTATTAAATATATAAGACTTATAATATAAATGATTGTGGAGGATTTATGATAATTTATATAAGTTAAAAACTATATAAAACAATTTATATAAAGAAATATATATAACTAATGAAAAGGGCTGTTTTAAATTAGAGATTTAAAACATATATTTTATATTTTTATAAAATACTACATGTCATGAGGATTCCAAAAAGGTAAGAAACTCGAAAATCCGATTTATAACGAAAAAGATACGACAATTACAAGTTTACGACAATAAATACTTTTATAAAACTATTTTTATAAAAGTTACTGTTCACATCAGTAAATAACATTTTGAAAACATCATTTATATGATAAAACTTTTAATTACGAGAACGTGCTCGAAAGAATCGCTAAAAACGGAGCTATAACGAATAAGATACGCCATTTACGGGTTTTACGATAACTAAACTATAAAAATAACTTTATAACTGCCATGAACAGTAAAAGTACTGTTCACCAGAGGACATGAAATATAAAAATGTCATATTTTGATACGTCGTCTTAATACGAAGGCGTGGACATAAGAAACGTAAAGAAAACGGGCATAAAACAGAAAGTATACGCACTTTCTATAGAAACTCGTCAATATATTCTGAGATGAATAGTGTTGGTTTGTTTTTTGTATAAATTTTTACGAAACATTTTGAAATCACTTAAATAATATTTATACTTGTTTTAAACTTTATAAATGTTATTTTACAAAGGCGATTAAAAATAGTACGCGATTATACGAGTTCAAATACATGATTATTATTTATCAAATGCGATTTAAACATTATTTCACAAACACAATTAGATGGTGATGTAGCTATATAGAATTATATGTGGTTTTAGTTAATCAAAGTACTATATTACTAGGGAGTTTCATAATGAGGCCTCTTCGGGGTGGCGTATCGACGAGTTGCGAGTGTGCGAGAGATACAGATTCTAAACACACATACACACACACACCTCAACGTCCTACATGACCTCTTAATTATGATAGCCCAACGCGAGCGCGAGATGACAAAACTATACGACCTATAAATAATCAAGTGTTTAGTATACGTATACGACCTATATTGGATATAGTTTGCATTCGATGGTAAGCGTGCGCTGCGCATTTCTATTGTGAATAACTTTGTTGCTTACAATCACCATCTAATTGTGTTGTGAAATAAAGTTTACATTCGCATTTGATAAATAATAATTATGCATTTGAACTCGTATAATAGCTAACTAGTTTAATCGCCTTTGTAAAATAACATTGTATAAAGTTTAAAACAAGGTATAAAATACTTATTTAAGTGATTTCAAAATGTTTCGTAAAAATTTATACAAAAAACAAACCAACACTATTCATCTCAGGAAATAGTGCACAAGTTATAGAAAAGTGCGTAACTTTCTCGTTTTAAGCCCGTTTCTTACGTTCTTATGTCCACGCCTCGTATAAGACACGTATCAAAATATACATTTTATATTTCATGTCCCTCTGGTGAAACGGTAACTTTACTGTTCATGGCAGTTATAAATATATTTATTTAGTTTAGTTTTCTCGTAAAACCCGTAAATGGCGTATCTAATCGATAATAGCTCCGTTTTTAGCGATTCTATATACGAGCACGTTCGGGTCGATCAAGATAAAGTTTTATCATATAAATGATGAGAGAGAGAGCGCGCGAATTTGTGTATGTGTGGAGCTGGGAGGTGGAGGGGTGAACAGTAAATTTTATAAAATAGTTTTATAAAGGTTTTCTTATTATCGCATAAACACACTGTAAGTGAGAGCTAGGAGGGGGAGTCGGATTTGATCGTGAGACGGGGAGAGGAGAAGAGGCGGATTTTCGATTTTTCTTACCTTTTTGGAATCCTCATGACATGTATTATTTTATATCTCAAATATAAAATAAATGTTTTAAATCCTATTATTCAAACAGCCCGTTTTTATAGTTTATATATATGAGCGAGAGATATCTCTCAATTGTTTTGTATGATAGTTTTTTAAACACACATAGAAATTTATTGCATAAATCCACACTCTAATCATGTACGAGCGTTTCATCTCTGATATTATTCTCTATCTTAATAGTGACAATTAATACATAATGTCTCTGCTCTCTCTTTGTCACAAAGATGCTACAACAGTCCTCTCCTCCATTTCTTGCAACTTATTAAGTGACTTTTTAATTAACTTATTTATACATAAACTTTTTATACATAAACTAAGATTGTACAAGACTTATACATCCATTTTAACATAATGTTAACATCCATATAACGTATAAAAAAGTGTAGAAAACCATGATCACAAGTAAAAATCCATTTTACATGTTAAAACCTTTACTAAATGGTGATTAACTATATAAGCATTATATAGCCACAAAATCATGAAAGTAAAGACATAAAGGGTTTTAGTTAACCTTAGTATGATGTATGGTGATAACCAACAAAATCTAAACCCTTGTTTAGACACCAAACCCTAGCTTGCACAATCAAAGAAACCCTAAAATCAATGAAACCCTAATCTTCTTTTATCCTTGTTTAACCCTTGCAAACTCCAAAACAAACCTTCTAATCACTTTAGGATACGAGTATTTGGATTAGCGTGAAGAGAGATCTTCTGACACATTTTTATGAATTTATGCTAAGTTGTAAATAATTTTTGTTTTGTATGGTTTTTTATGTGTTTTATGTTGACCGTGGTTCACTGATTTTGTTTATTTTTTTTGAGAGACCAAGGAAGGCTATGGTGAAGTCTTCCTAACTAATAAGTGTGAAGTGTATGAGTGCTTATTTACTAGTTGCTTGTGTTTGTATATTTCCAAGACTAGTCAACAAGACACAATGAGGGTCCTTAAGGAAAGTATTGGTCAAGAGAAACATTAGGCGAGCGCGGGAGGAGCGCGGCGTGGAAGATAATTAGAGCGCGAGGACGCTAGCTTAGAGAGAGAGCGCGAGTGATATGTGTATGTACAGAGAGAAGAGCGTAGAGCGCGAACTTGTGTGCTTATGTTCCCCTAGATGGTGATTATCCCATGGAATTAAGGAAGAATGACTAGAAATATATTTTTGGTAATAAGGAAAGTATCACTTGCGCAACATGTCTATCTCTATATCTTAGTTAATTTAAAGTGTGCGAGCGCGCTTGTAATGTAAATGTTCTAGCTTGTTTCCTTTATGGAAATTTCGGCGACACTAGATAGCGAGGAGCGTGTGTAAAGAGGGAGAGGGGAGAGAGATAAGAGGGGGGCGAGGGATTGGGGGGTGGGGGGGAGCGATGGGTGGGGGGAGGAGAGGCGGAAGGGGGCATCAAGTGAGCGAGGATTAGAAGTCTCTCTGCGTAGATAATTTTGACATCCAGTGACACACACACTAAACGTTATTTATTTACGAAACGTAAATACTTTACGAAATCAATAAAAATAAAATATAAAAGTTAAATATTACTTTAGTAAAGAATAATAAAATGATTGCTTCGACGTCTCTCTCTTTAATTTAGTTGGTGCCCGCTTCGTTGATTGTTTTGATTTTTTTAGTTCACACGATTTGAGACGTATTCGATTAAAATTAAAACGAACGGGCGGTAACGAGAAGAATGAAATAGTGAATTTAAATTAGCGCGTACTTTGATTTAAAATTCGTGTGTGTCAGTCCTTCCCAGTTAAGAATGAGCCCTTGTCCGCAAGGCTAAAGTTTGCGACTCTAGATGAAAGTATGGGTTCGGAGAAATGAGCGGATATTTCTTTCCGGAATTGGTCCTCATGTCTAGTTACTCAGCTCCTTCTAATTACAATCCTCAAACCTTGACAAGGAGAGAGAGGAGGTAGGCAATCTCTGTTCGAGAGCGATACACACACGGGGGAGCAGTGGGATTTCCTATGGTTGCGACACTTCGATTTATTAAAGCTTGTCTACATCATTATGGTTCCATCCAACGAGAGCGAGCGAGAGATGGTTCTTGTCTATCGACATGGCACGTCTTTTTTTTTTTTTAAGTGGATTACGTGAAACGTATGATGAACCCTACTCAACTCTTGAGGCAGCTCAAGCCTGTAAGTAATGGTTCCAACCTATCTAGGGTTTAGCTTCCCCCGTTTACCAAAGTGTACTACTCCTTTTCAAGGCGAAACCTTAAGCATAACTCGGTTGCCAGCTTAAATTTAGAAGGCTTACACCGCACATCGGCGTATCTCAGCAAGTTGATACGAAGATTGAGCCCGAGATGGGCTGCTAGAGTGCGCAGTGAGTTCTCGCTTCGAGTGTGGGCGATTTAGGAGGAGAGTTATAAAGATGACGTCGCCGTTTATAGATAAGGTGGAGTAAAGGTCTGCTAGTTGCCTACGGTTACTAATTCGATTTCTCGCTCGCTATCTCTCCGCATTTAACTGAAAAGAGTGAATGACCGCCACATACACGTTCTGCGAGCGCTGCGGCAGAAATTTTCTTGACAAGAGGGGGAGTGAGGAGGTGACTACTCCTCCAGCTTGTGGTGCGAGAGCTCTATCCTATCCTGAATTATTACATAGTTGATCAGCTATGTATATTGAGGGCAAACGATGCGATGCTCATTTCGTCCAAAATTATGTATATATACGCGTGCGCGTAATTGTGGGAGTGATTGTATAAAAAATTATAGAGAGTTAAAGTAAATTGACGTTTTCATAATATGTTAATTATTGATAGATACTGAAATCATTCAGTACAACAGAAACTGAAGCGAAAGTACAACAGAAATTTAAGCGAAGTACAACAGAAATTTAAGCGAGAATTCCTAAAGGGATAAAGTCTAAGCGCGAGATGCGATACACACACACGCTCCTTTTTTAATGTTTTTGATTGGTTTCCGCTCCTCCTAACTTAAGGCATGCGCGCGCGCGAGAGCCACGAGTGCGAGAGAGCGGGGATAACTTTAACTTGGTATTCCTTATATCTCTCTATGTTGGCTTTACACATCCGGAAATCACTCCTTAGTGCCCATGAATTCCCATAACAAAGCATGTCAAAAAACTACATTATGTAGCGATTGCCTCCCCGGGCTTAGAAGGGGGGGGAGGGGCGTAGGGGTTTCACACTCCCCTTCCTGGGGGACGGCAAGGCTTGTGACATTTAACCACCATTCCTAGAGGAAGACACGGACCTGGCTGATGATGTGCCTTGCACCTATTGCACCATGGTAAGTTCCCAGCGTAGCCTCTACCCTTAGCTGGGGCTGCAACATAAATCTTAGCAACTTCTGAGCGAGTGAGGAGAGAGAGTGCTACTATTGGTATATGTGTTGTTCCCTGTTGGTCTCCCACTTCCTTTATTGCTATCACCGATCCTTAATGCCTTAGCCTGAACCCCTTGTTCAATCAATTCTCGAGCCATGTTGATTGCATCATGCAAAGTCGCAGGCTTTGAAGAAGTAACATTTCCAGGAGGGCCGAATGGCGATAACGCAGTTTCTGGTACCTTACAGTCTTCCTTCTAACCACTCCCTTTCCTTAGCATCAAGCCCTAGATCTTAGAGGCCACTGGCGAGGCGCGCCTAACAGGATAAGCCCTACCATATCACCGACCCCCTACCGGCTAAGAGTGCCTTTAAACATACAACCTCAACGCCCCGTTATAGTGAACCCTCCTCGA
Organism: Tanacetum coccineum; assembly: GCA_026074375.1. NCBI lineage: Eukaryota > Viridiplantae > Streptophyta > Magnoliopsida > Asterales > Asteraceae > Tanacetum > Tanacetum coccineum. The sequence continues at coordinate 41,664 of BQNB010025256.1, forward strand.
TATCTCACCAGCCGAAGCTCTTCCACCGTCCGTCTCCTTAAGCAGCAACGCCCCCTTATTTACCTCTATTACTTACACCTATCGTTCTAAACTCTGCGGAGCTTTGAATTCCCTCGGGAAATCCTCGAATGAACTTTTCAATCTTTTCTTTCAGTTTAACACTAACTCAGACATACAAACAAACCAGTTCGTGGAAGCGATTGTTGTATGCCTCGATGTCATCTCCTTTCAAAGTCAAAGTCCAAAGCTCTTGCTCCATTATTTGGATTTCAGTTGTTGGGCAGTATTCAGAGTCCATCCCTAGCTTTAACGTTGCCTCACCAGGGGATCTGATTAGCATAGCAAGTCCCCAAATGTTTGAACTTCAAAAAGACCGAAAGTCAAAATAAGAAGATTAGCAATGGTATAAAATTTCCGCGTTCCACCAGGTCAGAGCACGACTCTCGAACGTGCACACATCAAACTTTACCTTGTCATCTTCAGCACACTTACAAATCTCAAACACTTGCTCCATCTTTTCAAACCAGCGTTTCAGTCCGACTACGCCTTTAGTCCCGCTGAAAAAGTGGCTTGCATACTTAAATGTCATACCGAAACATCCTTGCACTCTGGTGCAACAGTTCTATTCAGTATTTGTTGATCAAATCCACCATCATTGTTTTGGATTTCATTTAGTCTTTTCATATTTTTCAATGGCTCTGGCCACACCTTTTTCCACTATCTTCCTAACCGATTTCTTCTTAAATCTCCTAGGCGGCATGCTTCTGGCAACATACGTACACAATTTGTTAAGAATTTGTAAAGGTATGCAGAGTCATGGCACATGATAATAATAGAGAAAAGGAAATAGAAAAGTGATATAAATTATCATAGTTTAATCAGGATGGTCAATATTTATATAATTGACCGATAGAAATAGATACTGATATGTCCAAAGATAGATGTAAGAGATTGAATTTAAACCAAGTATTATATATAAGATTATATAATGCAATAATGATAATCAGAAAAAGTAAGTAAGGATCGAGGAGTACGCGCGCGTGGATATCGGATAAGCGATAAAGGATTCTGTATTTAAAAATGAAAGAAAAGAAAATATTTAAACTTTGTGGTTATAAGACATGGTTTTTTGAAAATACCAGTTCCCAATAACCATGGCTCTGAGTACCATCTTTAACACCCCAAATCAGGACGCAACGGAAAGGTAACAATGGGGTGCTACGTCAAAGTACGAAAATCAAGATATAGAAAGCGACCTTAAATGGACGTTAAAAATAAGTATCATTCGATGTCATTACAAAAGATCAAAGTTTTCACGTTAGGTCCCATAGTTTTGTTAAAAAGACATTAAGATTTTATAAGACAAAAGTTTCATTGAATTTAAGAAATCAGAATCCCTCTAATAGATATCCGTCACGGCTCCCATCCAAGCTTATACCCTTCAGCACCTTGAATAAAAACATTTTAAAACGTCAACAAATTATTGAGTTGAATTCATAGGTTTATCAGAAATAGCGTGGACCACAAGATTAAGGTAATAGTAACATGAAACACATTCGATAGTCCAACACTTTGTATTATTGCCCTAAGCTCATGACACCGAACCTTAACGTAATAAACTGTAATCAAACCAGTACTCGAGGTTTGTGCCCCAACACAGATACAGATGTTACAAAAAACCATCCTAACGAATTTTTTTCAATACAGATTCTGCCAAACCATCCTACGAATTTTCTCAAAAGTTAAAATGCGTCAATGGTCAACTAGAAACCACAGCCCAGACGGGGATGGTCAGTCCCGATAATCTATCCATAACATACGTATACCCAGCAGTATTTATCGGTTCATGAAAAAAGAGGACTTAAATGGCAATATCGGTAACTTAGGCAATAATTAATCCAGGAATAGCATATAGTTTTGAAAACACTTGTGTCTAACGGAAATCAAGCATGCAATCCTTCCGTATGTTTAATAAAGCAAGTAGTAAAAAAAGGGCTACGACTCACCTTAATTGAATGGTAATAAACAACTATTCACAATAGAAAATGCGTCATGCTTACGATCGAATGCAACCTAATCCAATATAGGTCGATATAGTACTAAACACTTGATTAAACTATAGGTTCGTATATTCATCCATACTATCGTTCGGGCTATCATAATTAAGAGGTCATGTAGTGACGTATGAGGAGCTAGGACACTTTAAATCGTAAATCCAACAACTCGTCGATACGCCACCCCGAAGAGGCCTCATTATGAAACTCCCTAGTAATATAGTACTTTGATTAACTAAAACCACATATAATTCTATATAGCTACATCACCATCTAATTGTGTTTGTGAAATAATGTTTAAATCGCATTTGATAAATAATAATCATGTATTTGAACTCGTATAATCGCGTAACTAGTTTAATCGCCTTTGTAAAATAACATTTATACAGTTTAAAACAAGTATAAATATTATTTAAGTGATTCCAAAATTTTTCGCAAAAATTTATAAAAAAAAACGAACCAACACTATTCATCTCAGGAAATAGTGCACAAGTTATAGAATAGTGCGTAACTTTCTCGTTTTAACCGTTTCTAAGTTTCTTAAGTCCACGCCTTCGAAATTAACAACGAAATCAAAATATGACATTTTTATATTTCATGTCCTCTGGTGAACAGTACTTTTACTGTTTATGTCAGTTATAAAGTTATTTTTATAGTTTAGTTATTGTAAAACCCGTAAATGGCGTATCTTATTCGTTATATCTCCGTTTTTAGCGATTCTTTCAAGCACGTTCTCGTAATTAAAAGTTTTATTATATAAATGATGTTTTCAAAATGTTATTTACTGATGTGAACAGTAAATTTTATAAAAATAGTTTTATAAAAGTATTTATTGTCGTAAACTTGTAATTGTCGTATCTTTTTCGTTATAAATTAGATTTTCGAGTTTCTTACCTTTTTGGAATCCTCATGACATGTAGTATTTTATAAAAATATAAAATATATGTTTTAAATCTCTAATTTAAAACATCCTTTTTCATATAGTTTATATATATTTCTTTATATAAATTGATTTTATATAGTTTTTTTAACTTATATAATACATTAATCCTCCACCAATCATTTATATTATAAGTCTTATATATTAATATCAATTAGTCCCATAATTGTCAAGACGGATGAAAGGAAGGGGGGGGGGACCCCCCCCCCACCCCCCACTTGTCCAAGATAACATGTCCTCTCCTCATATTTACTTAGCAACTTATTAAGTGACTTTTTAATTAACTTATTTATACATAAACTTTTTATACATAAACCAAGATTGTACAAGACTTATACATCCATTTTAACATAATTTTAAACATTCCCCCATAAAACTATAAAAAAGTGTAGAAAACCATGATCACAAGTAAAAATCCATTTCACATGTTAAAACCTTTCCTAAATGGTGATTAACTATATAAGCATTATATACACATAAAATCATGAAAGTAAAGACATAAAGAGTTTTAGTTGACCTTAATATGATGTATGGTGATAACCAACAAAATCTAAACCCTTGTTTTAGACACCAAAACTAGCCTTCACAATCAAAAAACCCAAAAATCAATGAAACCCTAATCTTCTTTATCCTTGACTTAACCTTGCAAACTACTAAACCAAATCCCTTTCTTTCTAATCCACCTAGGATACCTTAAATATGTAATGAATGTATGGTAAATGTTGTAAATAATTTTTGTATCTTATTTGATGGTGTTGTATGTTGGGCCGTGGGTTTTGAGAGACAAAGGGAGGATAGGTGGAAGTTTTCTAACTAAAATTGAAGAGTATGTGCTTATATTACTATTGCTTGTTTATTTAAATTGCCAAGACTAGTCAAAAAACATAATGAGGGTTTAAGGAAAGGTCCTTGGTCAAGAGAAAACATTAGGAAGTAAAACATGGAAGAATTTGGTCCAAGACTTGCTTTAGTATTTAATGAGATGTGTATAACATGTTCTAGTTAATAGTTGTGTTCTTATGTTTCCCCTAGGAATGGGACGTTATCCCATGGAATTAAGGAAGAATGACTAGAAAATATTTTGTAATAAGTAAGGTATTACATGAAAAAATGTATCTAGTTGTAGTTATATTTATAAGTGTATTACTTGTAATGTAAATGTTCTAGCTTGTTTCCTTTATGGAAATTTTGGCTCACTTGATGAATGTAGGTAAAGTTTTATAAAACTTTGGGTATGGGTATAAACATAGGTATTTGTTGAAGCGTAGATAACTTTTGGTGGTTCCGGAACGCCTAAACGTATTTATTTACGAAACGTAAATACTTTACGAAATCAATAAAAATAAAATATAAAAGTTAATTTTTTAACTTATAAAAATAATCAAATGATACTGACGTAAAACTTAATTTTGTTTTGGTGCCTGCTTACGTTGATTGTTGATTTTTAGTTCACGCGATTTAACGTATCGATTAAAATTAAAAGCGAATGCGTATGAGAAAAAAAATAGTGAATTTAATAGCGTCGTACATTGATCAAAAATACGGATTGTTACAAAAACTGATTACAATATGTTGAAACTGAGATTACAATAAACTTTTAAAAACTGAATTAAAACCACATAAGCTAATTTATGAAAATTACATAAGCTAAAGTTCAAAAGCTAAAAGAAACTAGATAAAAAAGATCATCCTGTGTATGAGTGAGTGAGGGCTATTTATAGCCTGCCAAAGATGCTTCTAGGTCTTCTAACCTCTCTTGGATCCTGTCCCTTCATTCCCTCAATCATTTGATGCTTAACTTGAACCGTTGGATTAGATTGAGGGGCACACGGATTGCCAACATGGCATCCGTGTGTCAGAGACCTTTGTGCTTCTTTTAGACATGATTTAATACAAAATACTAGATCTTGGTGTGTTTCCTTCATTGCCCGCGTGTCATTCCCTTTTGGGAATTGGCCAATGAGAGTGAGAGATGATGTAATACTCTGCCAACGTGTTCCTTAACCCTTGAATTACCCATCCTAACCCTCAATTGTTAATTGCCCTTTGATTTGATGGGAGGGGTAAATCGATAGTGACGATGAATAGTAGAAATGATTTTTCCCGCTTCTTTTTTACTTATAAGGGAGGGAGTTTAACTTTCTTTGACCCGGGGTTATAAGGGTTTTGGGCCTGGGTAGGATTTGGGCTCGGGCTTTGGATTTGTTATAAGAAAGTTAACGGGTGTTAACTCTTATAAACAAGAGTTAACACCGTTAGGATTTAGGGGACCATTTTTGCAATTTGGTTAACTTTGAGGGACTGATTTGGGAATTTTTGATTTTGTCTTTTTGTGTTGACCATGTTTGACTGAAGGTTGACTTGAGTTGACCATTGTTGACTTTTGATAGCATTCTCCCGGCTCTTTGTGTGCTCTTTCGTTCCCGTGTCCGTGTTTGTCCGGTTTTGACCGTTTTCTTGAGATTTTGCAATATCCGTACCTACACAATCACAAAGACAAAACAAGCAATATACAAGCATTTAAAGCACAATTTTGTCATTTTAGGGCCTATATTGATATAAAACGGATATGTGTTTTCACACATATCAGGTACGCCTACCCAGTATTTGTGTGATTATTGGAGCGGATGGGTACGCCTATCTAGGTTTGTGTGTGGTCCTATCCTAATTTTAATGCTCTATCTGATAGGCCCTTTAGGTGTGTAAGTGACATATGGTTATTGATTAGCGGTGATGCTAAGGTTGTTTGCATATATTCACTGTCATATAGCACTATTGTCTACTGTTGAAATATTGGCACAGCTTTTGGGTTTAAGGTTAAACCTACGAGCTCACCAACATTATTGTTGACGTTTTCGAGTATCATTTTTAGGTGAAGTGAAAGAAGAGTAGTTTGGTGATTGTTATAGCAGACTTAGAAGTATCCCGAGTGGAATTTCGTTTGAAGTCTTGCTTGCTTGTTGTTTGGTTCTAGTAATTAGATGTTTTGGATTAAGTTTGGATTATGGACCCCTGTGAGGGCATTTGAATAATTGTAAGAGATTATGGATTTTAGTTGCGATTTGGGACATCACTCGAGGTTGTTCGAGGTTGATGGTCTTCATAGCACTTGAAGTTTATGCAATGTAGTTTTCTCTATTTTGTATCTTGTGTTATGATTGATCATTATGTTGCATTCCCGAGTTTCTGCCATTGTCGGGGTGTGACATTTTGTATCAAGCCAGGTATATGAGAGAACTAGGTGGATCGGCAATGACCTAGTAACCTAAGATCTGTCATTTAGTTGCGTATAAGATCTTTGTGCACGGTGTTCCGCTTTTGTTTGCTTTTGTGTGTTCGCGGTTTGGTGCTTTAGTTATGTCAGTCATTGAAATGTGTGAGCTCAATATTGAATATGACTGGGAAAGGGTGCGAATATAAGTACGGTGGCCAACGTAGTTATAAGCGTATCACAACTCACTCATACTTGATAATGTTGTTCACACAAATCGATGTTGACACCGTAGGGTGGAGTTATGTGTATATCTGGTTATATATAGTAAGATATTCTATATATATGCGAGTCTTCCCACTTACCTAACGTTGCCCATGTTCTCCCTCGTATAGATAATAGTCGACCAAGTGATGAGGACCCCAAAGTGTTGGCCCGGTCCTGCTGCCGAATCATTAGGAGGGGGAATGGGTGTACGGGTTGGTAGAGGTGGAAGGGGTAGAAGACCTAGGGAAGGTAATGATGAGCATGTTGATGATTTGAATGGTTAAGGAAATGACCAGGGTTTGGGAGCTAATGAGGGTGTAGAGGGAGTCAATGGGAATGTAGAGGGAACTAATAGGGGGCACCCGACTTCTCGATGATCATTGCCCAACAACTACAGAACCTCTTACCCGCCATGCTAGCTCAGGTTAGTAACCGAGGAAATTGGAAATCAGAATGGTAATGTGGTTAATGAGAACGTCAGGAGTAACGCTGTAATGTGTTTAGTAAAATGGCAACCGGGTAGGTTATTCATATAAGAAGTTCTTAGCTTGTAACCTAAGACAATGATGGTAAGAGGAGGTGATGTAGTTCTTATCGTTGGTATCATAAAATGTGAACGAACAGATATGAGTAGTTGTAGTAATGACCAAAAAGTGAAATACACTGTTGGTTCATTTGTGGGTAAGGCAAACGTGGTGGAACTCTCAGATCCGCATGCTAATCCGAGAAGCTGTTGTTAGTATGTCATGGAATGACTTTAAGTTAATGATGATACAGGAGTTTTGTCCTAGTCAAGAGATGCAAAAGTTAGAATCTGAGTTGTGGAATCATGTTATGGTCGGGGTTGGCCATGCTGCGTATACTGATAGGTTTCATGAGTTGGCTTGGTTAGTCCCGCATTTGGTAACCGCAGAGAGTAGGATGAATGAGAGGTATGTGTATGGCCAATTCTCCATAAATCCTTGGGATAGTAGCAGCAACGGAGCCAAAGACTATGCAGAAGGCTGTGCATATTTCTGGTGCACTGACCGATGAGGCTGTAAGAAATGGATCAATTAAGAAAGTTAAGAAAAGAGGAAATGTGGGGGAAACTAGCAAGGATAAGATAGTTGGGATGATAATAAGAGGACTAGGACTGGAATGTTTTTGCTACTACTGTAAACCCTGTAGATTTTATGTAAGAGAATTAGGTAATTGCCCAAGTGAACCATCTGCAACTTCCTAACCTGCACCCAGGAGAGCTTTCGCACATGCTTCAACTGTAACCGCCCATGTCATTTGGCAAAGGATTGTTAGAGGTGTGCAGAGGAATGGTGAATCTTCAATGCTCGGAAACTTAACTATTAGAGCATGTATGAGAGTGTGGTATACCGCCTGTCAGGTCAGCTTGTCCTAGATTGAATAGAGCACAAGGACCGGAAGAAAATCGTCCAAACCAAGTTGCTGCTAATAATGGGTCAGGGTCGTGGAAACCAAAGGAACCAGGCTAGGGGTAGGGCATTCAGTTGGGAGCAGAGGAACCTCGCCATGACCAAAACATTGTGACGGGTATGTTTACTTTGAACAATCATTTTGCACTACCTTATTTGACTCTGGTGCCGACTATAATTTTTGTTTCTACTACTCATCCCTCTGTAAGGCTAGCGCCTTACGACTTAGGTTTCAGATATAGATTGAGATAGCTAGCGGTAAGCTAGTAGAGATTGAATAAGTTATAAGGGTTGTAAACTAGAAATCGAGGGTCATGTCTTTGACATCGATTTGATACCTTTTGGGCATGGGAGTTTTGATGTGATTATAGGTATAGACTGGATTTCCAATTATAATGCTAAACCAATTTGCCATGAGAAGGTAGTAAGGATACCACTACCAAATGGCAAGGTTCTTAGAGTATTAGGAGAGAGACCGAAAGAGAAAGTGAGACTCTTGATGAGTGCTAAGGCTAATGAAAAGAATCAAAAAGAGATAGTTGTGGTTAGAGATTTTCCTAAGGTATTCCTGGATGACCTATCTGGATTACCGCCTATTCAGGAAATTGAGTTTTGAATTGAGTTAAACCCTGGAGCAACGCCGTAGCAAAGTCTCCCTTATCCGTTTGCATATTCTGAATTGGGAGGAGTTGTCGGACCATCTCAAGGAATACCAATACAAGGTTCATTTGACCAAGTTTGTCGCCTTGGGGAGCGCCGGTATTGTTTGTTATGAAAAAGGATGGTTCTTTTAGGATGTGTATTGATTATAGAGAATTAAACAAGTTGACTGTTAAGAATCGTTATCCACTTCCTAGAATTGATGATCTATTTGACTAACTGCAAGGGTCGCATTTTTTCTCGAAGAAAGCGATCTAGGTCCTGGATACAATAGTTAAGAGTGCATGAAGATGACAAACCAAAGACCTGCGTTTAAGACATCGTTAAGACATTTTGATTTCATGAATAAACCCTTTGGTCTGACTAACGCACCAGCGATCTTATGGATTTTGAGTGAATAGAGTTGTTGTAGGCCTACCTGATAATGTATGTGATAGTGTTTATAGACGATATCTTAATCTACTCTAAGACTCGAGAGGAGCATGTAGAACATTTAAGGTTAGTCTTGGGACTGCTCAAAAAGGAGAAATTGTATGCTAAGTTTTCTAAGTGTGAATTCTGGCTAAGAGAAGTGCAGTTTCTTAGGCATGTGATAAATGGTGATGGGATTCATGTAGACCCTAGTAAGATTAAAAGTTATTAAGATTGGAAAGCCCTAAAACTCCGACTGAGGTTCGTTCATTCTTAGGATTGGCTGGATATTACCGTAGGTTCATTGAGAACTTTTCTAAGATAGCTAAGTCTCTTACTATCTTAACTCAGAAAGGTAAGGTTTTCGATTGGGGTGAGGAACAGGAATTGGCATTTCAAACCTTGAAGGATAAGTTGTGTAATGCGCCTGTTCTAGCTCTCCCCGATGGACTGGAAGACTTTGTAGTATATTGTGATGCGTCCAAGATTGGACTAGGCTGTGTGTTAATGCAAAGAGGTAAGGTGATAGCCTATGCGTCTAGGCAGTTAAAAATTCATGAGAAGAATTATACTACCCATGATTTGGAGTTGGGTGCAGTCGTGTTTGCACTGTAAGAGTCTGGAGACATTATCTTTTATGGATGAAAGAGTTCATTTAAATCAGAATCAAAGCGTACTTTACATATCTTTAAGTCAGAAAGAGTAAATATGTGACAAGATCGCGAATAGAATAGTATTAGTGATTATAAATTGAGAAATATCCCTACAACCTGGTAAGGCGAATGTGGGCAAATGCCCCTAAGTAGGAAGGAAAGAGTAAAGCCTAAGAGAGTTAGAGCTATGAATATGACCCTTTAGTAGAGTATCAAGTATAGGATACTGGCGGCTCAGAAGGAGGTTGTGGATAAGTCTGCAGGATTGTAGAAAGGTTTGCATGAGATGATAGAACAGAGAAGTGATGGAACCTTGTACTACCTGGATCGAATATGAGTACCTTTGAAGGGTGATGTAAGAACCTTAATAATTGATGAAGCCCATAAATCGAAGTACTCTGTACACCCAGTGCTGATAAGATGTATTATGATTTGAGAGATAGGTATTGCTGGCTTGGAATGAAAAAGGATATAGCTGAGTATGTTAGTAAGTGTTTGACTTGTTTGAAGGTTAAGGCTGAGCATCAAAGGCCATCTGGCTTGCTCCAACAACCTGAGATTCCCGTATGGAAATGGGAAGGGATATCTATGGATTTTATGACTAAGTTGCCTAGGAATAGTTGTTGGCATGACACAATCTGGGTTATTGTGGACCGATTGACTAAGTCTGCTCATTTTCTACCTATGTGTGAGGATTATAAGATGGAAAGGTTGGCTAGATTGTATTTGAATGAGATAGTTGCTAGACATGGTGTGCGATCTCGATTATATCAGATCGTAATAGTCCGTTTATACATCAAGGTTTTTGAGCAGTCACTACACTAGGCATTAGAGGACCGTTTAGACATGAGTACGGCTTAACACCCTCAGACCGAAGTCAGAGTAAGCGTACTAATACACGCCTTTGGAAAACAAGCTTAATTGTGCGTCTTAGACTTCAGGGGAAGTTGGGATGTTCATCTTCCGTTGGTTGAGTTTTCGTATAACAATAGTAACATATCTAGTGTGAATTGCTTCGATTAGCAGTGTATGGTAGAAAGAGATGTCGATTCACCAATTATGTGGGCAGAGATTGGAGAGGGTCAGTTGATAGGACCTACCGATCAGTACGTAAGACTACAGAGAAGGTCTCATAGATTAAGGATAGACTTAAGGATGTGCGTGATCGCTAGAAAAGTTATGTCGATAAGAGAAGGAAGCCTCTAGAGTTCAGTGTAGGTGACTATGTCTTGCTCAAAGTATCGCCTTGAAAAGGTGTGGTACGCTTTGGGAAGAAAGGGAAACTAGCACCTAGATTTGTTAGACCTTTTGAGATCGTTGAGAAGGTAGGTCTTGTAGCCTATAGACTTAGACTACCTGAGGAGTTGATCGGTGTTCATGACACGTTCTACATGTCAAACCTTAAGAAGTGTTTGGCTGATCCAACACTGCAAGTGCCCTTGGATGAGATCCAAGTAGATGCTGAGTGGAATTTTAGGGAAGAGCCTGTGGAAATCTTAGAACGAGAGTTCAAAAAGCTTAAGCGAAGTAGAATTCCCATCGTCAAGGTTCGATGGAATTCGAAACGTGGACCTGAATTCACGTGGGAACATGAAGACCAAATGAGACTTAAGTATCCGCATATGTTTAGTGTTGATAGTAGTTGAATTTTGGGGCAAAATTTTTAAGGGGGGTAGAATGTAACCCTTGCCCTTTTTGTGAGTTTTGAATGTTTTAATTTACTCCTTTGACTATTTAACTTTTATCAATTTTGTTAGAACCTGTACCGTGTTGACGGTGGTAATTTTATGTGATCGGGATATTTGATGATTTATTATGTATAATAATCCTGAAATCACGAGATTGCAACAAAGATTTGTACGAAATCGTTTTTATCGGCTGGGATCGATTTAATGGGTCCTATATCGAGCCATGCCCACATCACGGATTTTCAGAATTACATCAACTACGATGTTTTTGACAACTGCTTTGAATGCCTAATGATCAAGATTCATTTGAATCTGCTTGGGGTGGAAACTTTTTGGATAAGATGCCTCGTGAATGCTTAAAAATAATCGAGGAGTAGATCACAGGTTCATAATTCCACGGAAACAAGGGCAGGAGTCGTTTGCTATAGTGAGTTCGATTCAGCTACCCCCGGAAATTTCAACCGATGTTGTCCTCTTTTTTTTACAAACGAAGTTCTGAACTTAAGAATATGATAAACTCTATGCTTTCGAAAAGCAAAAGCCCAAGGCTCCCGTACCAGTAAAAGCGGTCTGAGCAAAGTTGTGTAATCTTGTGGAGGTGCTATTCTTATAGAAATTGTCCAACCACGATGGCAAATGGTTTTATCAGAGAAACATTCAAGAGTTAAGTTTCACAACGATGCTGCAGCCAATTTTAATCAAAGGAAAATACAATTCTAGACTCCGTTGGTTGCAAACCACAATCAGGCCTCCTGGTTTTCTCGATTCAAAAACAAACAAAAACGTTTCAATCAAAATCAATGGGAATAATTTCAACCAAAAATAGAGGATACAATTTTCAATTCAAAACAGTAGAAATAACTTTTCAGGAAAGTGTATAAACCTTGTCCGAACGTGGTCTACACCAGTTTACCAAGGATCAACCATTATCAAGTCCACGTCCGCAGATGCAAGGTGTTTCAAAGATGATTTTTAGTAATTATGTCAAGGCTAATGATGCTATATTAAGGAATATCCCACAAAATCAAGGCCAAAGGTTTACAAAAACCTAGATGACAATTTATCGGATGATGCTTTCTAAGTTGTAAATTCCTAATACTGCTTCGTCTTCGAGTTTCAGGTTCTCTTCCAAGTAACAGGTTACTACCACAAAGGATAGACTTAAAGGTTTAATAACAGAAGCGGTGTTGTTTATCAAGGACCTACAATTCCTACTACTTCTTCTCCTCAAGTAGTGGAACGTAGAACCAAGGTGACAAAGGATATGATTTTTCCTACTAATAACGGAATTACCGAAGACGTCCAACCTCCGGTTTTCCCAGTTGAAAACCAAAATCCAGTTTCTGAGCTAGTTGATGCTCCCGTTAGTGCGCCGATGTCTAACCCAAAACCAGTCTACGATTCCTTATCTTCAATTAGCAAATATGATTGAGGAAGCAGCGTTGATGAATAATACTAACGAACAAAAAGAGAAATTCTATAAAATCTTTAAAGATATGAGTTTCGAAATTAGTTCCCCACGGGATGCTTTGACTCTAATGCCCAAATTTGCTTCAACTCTTAAAGCCTTAATTGGAAATAAAGAAAAGCTTAGTGAGATGGCTAGAACCCCTTTGAACAAACATTGCTCGGCGGTCATACTTAACAAGTTACCCGAAAAACTTGGTGACCCCGACAATTCCTAATTTCCAATGTAAAATTTCCCGGACATGGATGGGTGCTTTGCTTTGGCCGATCTTGGCGCAAGCATAAATCTTCCATGCCATTTTCCGTTGTGGAAAAAAGCTTTAACTGATCCAAACTGAACTCCTATCGTTGATATGACACTAGAACTAGCGGACCGTCTAGATCTTCCGACTATTGGTATGGCTAAAGATGTCAACGTTAAAGTTGGTGTATTCTAGTTTCCAGCCGACTTCGTGGTCGTAGATTTTAAACCAGACCCTCGAGTACCTTTAATTCTCGGGAGGTGTTTTCTTAAGACCCAAGTCGTGCTTTGATAGATGTGTACGAAGGTGAATTAACCCTTCGAGTAGACAATGAGGCCATTACCTTACATCTTGATCAATATCTTCGAGTACTCGGTTAATTATTATGATATGACGGGCCGTGATACCGAATCGACGTTGGTTGAATTAGCTTATGAGAGTTATTCTCAGGAAGTTTTCAGGATTTTTCAGACGTGAATCACGAGTGCAATCCCACTCCCGGAAAATGACCTGATAGTTTCAAATTCTTCTCAGACTCATCACTACTTTCGGGGATAGTGATTTTATCTCTTTACTAGAAGGAAGCTGATGCCTTTTCTTGCTCTAGCCGACGATACCAACTTCACCGGTAGTGGATGAATCTATTATGAGCCCAGAATGGGACATACTTATTCTCGAAGCCATCCTTAATATTGATCTTCACCACCGACGAAACAAGGAAAATTTATTTACCAGAAGCGAAAAGGAACTTAAAATGTGTGGAAGCTAAAAACTGCCAAATCTTCAATTGTGAACCTCCAAGTCGAACTTAAGGATCTTACCACCTCATCATCGAAATATGCCATTTTTGTAAGACAAACATACAAGTTACCAGTCATAATTGCCAAAGATTTGAGTGCACGATGAAAAGACCATCTAATACAAGGTTCGTAAGTCACGAAAGCAAGCCATTTGCTTGGAAAACTTCCAGACATAAGGGTATTAACCCGGAATTTTGTTCTCATAAAATTCTAATGGAAGAGGACTATGAACCAGCAGTCCAACATTAGAGAAGTGTTAATCCAAAGATCCATGATGTCATTAAGAAAGAGGTTGAAAAACTTCTTGACGCTGGATTGATTCTACCAAAAATCTCGGATAGTCCTTGGGTGAGCCATTGCATGTATGCCAAATTAAAGGAGGGGGTGACAGTAGTGGACAATGCATGGAAAAATGAGTTAGTACAACTAGACTTGTAACGATGGGAGAGTAGGTGCAGTTTGTACTGTATTATCGGTAGTTGAACGAAGCTACCGAAAAGGACCACTTTCTTTGCCGTTTATGGATCAAATGCTTGAGAGACTCGCATGAAATGAATACTATTGTTTCCTCGATGGTTTCTCGGGTTACTATCAAATACCAATCGATCTGAAAGATCAGGAAAAGACCATATTCACCTGCCCATACGGAACGTTTGCTTACTGCCGCATGCCTTTTGGCTTATGCAATGCACCAGGCACGTTCCAGAGGTGTATGACAGTATCTTCTATGAATTGATTGAAAAGTACATGGAGTTTTCATGGATGACTTTTCAAGTTTTCAGAAATTTCTTTCTTATGTGCCTTTCACAATTTTAGAAAGATGCTTAAACGGTACTTTTTTTTGTGAAGCCACTAATTTGGCTCTAAATTTGGGAAAAAATGCCATTTTATCGGTGAAAGAAGGCATCGTACTTGGACATAAAATTTCAAAGAAAGGAATCGAAGTCGACAAAAGCCAAAAATAGAAGGTCATTTGCTATGTTACCTCACCCATACTACGTCAAGGGTATTAGGAGTTTTCTTGGACATGCAGGTTTTTACCGTAGATTCATCAAGGACTTTTTTCAAAAATTTATTGACCCATGACTCATTCTTGAGAAAAACACTCCTTTTATTTTCTCCGAGGAATGCATTCAAGCTTTTCAGACCTTAAAGAAGAAATTAACTGAAGCTCCAATTCTGATTGCCCCCAACTGGGATCAGCCCTTTGAGCTTATGTGTGATGCAAGCGACTATGCCATAGGTGCGGTTCTGGGGCAACGAATTGAGAAACACTTTAGGCCTTACATTATGCAAGCAAAAACAATGACGAGCGGAATCAAACTAACACAACAACTGGAAAAGAGAAATAGTTAGCATGTGGTGTCGTCTTTTGAAAAATTTCCGGTCAATACTCATCATGAATATAAGCATAGTGTATACGGACCATTCCGACCATATGTACCTATTTGCCTAATAAAAAGATGCCAAGCAAGATTGAGACGGATGGGTTCTCTTATTCAGGAATTCGATTTTAAAGTAATTGATATGAAGGGAGCCAAGAACTACGCGGCCGATCATCTTTCCCGATTAGAAAACCCGTATGAAAATGTTCTCGATCCAAAGGAAATAAACGAAAATTTTCCTCTCGAGACACTTAATATGGTGACTTCTCGTGGTGACCAAAGTACCCCAGTGGTTTTGCCGATTAAGCAAAGTTACCCGTGGAGGAATTTCATTGTCAAATAAATTGGATCATACTCAGCAGGGAAATAATAAATTTTTCAAAGAATGTCAAAACTCTATTTTTTGGGACGACCGTTTTTATTCAAAACCTGTGAGGATCAAGTGGATACGCGCGTGCTGCTTTAGGCCAAGAAGTGTTGACTTCCTCACAGCTATGCATAGTGGACAACGGGGGACATTACGGTGCAACTTACACGCTTAAAGGGTTTTGACTCAGTTTAATTGGCCCACAATCTACAAAGATGCTATGAGTTAGCAAAAATGTGACTCATGCCAAGCGTCAGGGAAAAATTCCACACGTGATGAGATTGCCAAAATTCATCCAAGTGTGTGAAATCTTTGATGTCTGGGGCATAGACTTTATGGGGACCCTTTCCGTCATCTAGATGGAAATAAGTACATAATCGCTAGCAGTTGATTCCTTCAGAATGGTTGAAATGCCAAGGCGCTCCGACCAGCTAACGAAGTAACGATGCTTAGAGTTGTGTTAAGTTTTTGAAATCTCTTTTTGCCCGATTCGGTACACGAAACAGCTAGTATAAGCGATGTGGGAGCCATTTCTGTAATGACAAATTTTACTATAGTAATGTTAAGTATGGAGTAACTCATCGTCTTTGCTACCGCTTACGCCACCCTCAAACGTGTGGTCTAAAGTTTGAGCTTGTCGAATCGTGGGTTTAAAACGCCAACATTTTAGAAAAGGCGACAGTTGGAGAAAAACCGTTGCTCATGGTCTGATAGGCTTGATGCGCTCTATGGCATTTCGTACGCTTATAAGACAACAATGGTTGCACTACGCTTACATGCTCTCGTGTATGGAAAGCTTCAGGTTATTGTCATCTAGACCTATTCGAACTTAGAGCATTAGAGCGAGTATTTGGGCAATATAAAATTGGCTAATTTGATCTTTAAAAAACCTCACGGAGCGATCACCAGAAGTGCAACTTAATGAACGTAAGAGCTTCGTGATCAAGAAGAGGAGAACTTCTTTTATTATAAGGAGAGGAGAAAAGAAGCTTCTTGAATCAAAGTAAATCAAAAACCGCATTTTCATTGTTGGTGATCAAAGTCTTGCTTTTCAACTGCTCGTCTAAAGTATATTCTTGGGAGAAGCTTAAAAACACCCGATGGTCGGCCCTTCTTCTACTATAACCGAAGTTTTTCCAGATGGCACTGCAATAATAATCGTTCATACCGAACGGATCAAACTTCAAAGTGAACTGCCACCGACTTAAGCACTACTTCGCGAGGGACACACCAACCATGGTTGTTCGGGATCTCCAGAACTGTTCACCCTAGGACGGAATGAATCCAGGATCGAGTCAGCTATGTGACGAGTTAACCAAAAACACAAAGTCGCTTCGTGGGAGGCAGCAACTCCGCCACATGCTTATCCATTTTTCTATTTTTCATTTCTTGCTTCTGTAAGTGTGTTGTGAGGAGGGCTTGCTACTCTTCCGATGCTTTTTGTCTTTGTTGTTTTTTTATTGTACTAATGCGTTCTGTGATTGTTTGCTGGATGAATCCAAATTTTTTGAAAGACTCTCGTGTTCGTGTTTTGACCCGGTTCCCTCGCAGTCTTCATAGACTTTGCTTGCTTAGTTTTGGGAAATCCGGTATTAAAAAAATCCTAAAGGTTATTATCGTTCATACACATTTATCTTTTTGTAAACTTGATAACGGCTTAAGATATTTGTGATACTTTCGCTTTATGTTTGGAGTTACTGTATATTTGACCTTTTTTGAGTTCTATGTTTGGGGTTTAGTTTTTAAGTCATTTAAACTAGGAAACTTTAGAGGCCTAAGTGTTTGATTTTAGTATGGGGTAGTTATATTCTTCGATTTGTATCTTACATACTTTGCCTACTTTTTGCCGTTGTTCTCACGTACCCCGTTTTCCCACCAAAATTTTCAAAAATATGAAAAATTTTAAAATTTTCAAAAATAAAATAAGTGTTTTTGTCACAATTTTGACTTTCTTGCTGGGTAAGAATAAGAGTAAATTTTGACCCGATCGAGCGTGTTGAGCTCTAGCTTGTTCCTTAACTTTTAGGCTAAGCGTTCGCTAATTCGCGAAGAACGAAAAATGATAGAGTTAAGTATGAGTAGGATGCTAAACAAAGATTATTTGGAAATCTTAAGAGCTCATGTATGTAACTTGTTGCTTTTTCTCCCATAAGCTCTTAACCGGATTAATATACGTGCTGTTTTTGAAGATTAAACTTAAATCAACAATTTTTTATGTAATATATAGCAAAAATTTTAGTCTTAGTTCAAATTTATACTTGAATTTTTCAAAAAGAAGTCTTCTTTTAATACATAAATATTAAAAAATATATAATATATGATGATAAAATGATAAAAATAAATATAATAATAAAAGCTGTGGGTTGATAAAAGTTTACTACCTCTTGCCGGCTCACAACCGATGTGGTAGTCTTCTAAAGAAAACCCATAGTAAGAATAAAGATCCGAGACTGATAAAAGTTTGCTGCATCTTGCCGGCTCACAACCGATGTTGCAGCCTTCTAAAAGGTCGAGGGTTTCAATTGCATAAATGTCTAAATAGTTAAATTAAATTAATAATTGACTTCTTTTTGTTAAATTCAAATATGCTTTTGCACTTTGACT